>APFE030060655.1:43364-110520 GCA_000404065.3 Pinus taeda | reverse complement strand
TCTGCATGCATCAATGGCAGGTTTCTCACCTTTGACGACAGTTTACATCATTGACTTTCGATCGAAGGACTCCGTGAAATGTTTGACATCGACTCATTCATTCACATCTCATGGATTGTACTGCGTACTTTGAGAACCATTGACATCATTGGTGGTCTCTCTCACACTTGTTAATAGTTTACATCATCGACTGGTAATCAAGTGGCTTCTACCATGTTCGACATTGACTCATTTATTCGCATGGCTAGAATCGTACCAATTCGGGAAGTAGAGATGAAGACCCTGGATCTAGTTTCCACCATCCAGGTTGTGAGGAGTTTTGTACTCATTATATAGTAGACCAATTATAAACAGATGGTTGTGTCCATACTACGTCTACATGAGTCTATGATTATGATGTACTATGAAATCATTCGTGTATCAGAGTAGTAGTTAGTCTGTTAGTTAAAGTTTTGATCTGAGTATGTGAATGCCTACCTCAGCGATGATATAATCTTATACATGTATTTTGTGTTGAAAATTGCAGGTTCTAACCAGGCTCTCCACGAGATAATCCTTGAAATGATAAAGTACTTCAGCCTTCCTAGATGATATAAAACCCTTATTTATTACAGGCTTCGCACTTTAGGGGGCAATCTGTTACACTGAAATTTGTCACCATGACTATCTGCAGTTAATATGGCTCCATCAATAGTCATATTATCCTCCTTGTCAAGCCTTATACCTCTGCTCTCCATGTCAACCTTCAAGAAAGAGAGAAAGTCATTAAAAAACATGTTTATCTCTGGGTACGCAGGTTCTCTCTACCTTGCCTGCATGTATGCATCCCAAGCTCATTGTACCTGCGTACTTGTACGCTCTGTAAGTCAAGGGATGGGTGCGTACTCCTGTAAAGGTCAAAAGGCGCGAGTTTCATCTTAAAAAAGTTACTTGTTGTCATTTCTAGAGCATTCTAGAAGATTGTTTGACGTGTATTGAGCGCCTCCAGATGGTTCATGCATCCCTATGAAAGAGGAACTTATCCCATCAAGAGAGGAACTACCCCATCCAAAAGAGGGAGTATCCCATTGATGTTGGACCTGAATAACTTCCTCTAGAACACTATAAATACAGGGATTGGGCCAGAGGAGGGGAGGTTGAAAGCTGAACATTCCAAAGGGTAGATGCTGCTGGAATTAGGACTTCCTTGTAGAAGCTTGTGAGGAGAGATTCCCATCCTTTCTTGTTTCATTTGGAAGTGGGTGAGCTTATCAAAGTAAAGGAAAACTCTTGCTGGACCCTGGGAGGAACTTGCACAACACCAAGGCTCAGATTGTAATGGTTTCTTTTGTTTCTTATTAATACAAATAAGTCCATTCTTCTCAACAGTTTGTTATTAATGAGTTGTTTAATATACTCCTTGGTCTGTATGTTGAATATGTTTTATTTTATGAGATATTCAGGTGCTATGTAATCATTTGATTGTTAGTGAATGCAGGTTTCGAAGTGAAGGAGGAGCTCATCTGGATTGACGAGGCTAGACTACTACAACGGCATTGGACTACAGGTAGGATCTAAACACTTGATTTCTTGTATGATAAATGCATGTTTAGAGAAGGATTGCTCTTAATTGTCTTGTTTGTCACTAGAAAGTCTTAGGCTTCTAGGGAGGTTGATTTGTCTGCAAGATTAACTCTTTCCGCATGACAGGGACTATAAACTACACTGATCGGGAGCTGCGCAATGTTAGGACTGCACGAAGTAGCGAAGTGTCACAGGGTCTGTGACAACACGAAGATAGCTGCGCTGGCAAGCAGGTCTGCCGGAAAGTGACCATTAAAGTCACTATTCATGATTTGATGGTTGGTTTCAGGCCAAATGGAGCGAGCGGCAGGAATTTAAGGCGAACTTTATGGGTTAGATTCTTGAAAATCTACTGCCAATCTAGCATTAATGGGCCAAATGTGGGGGGAACAGTCGAATTCAAATTCAAAAGGCCCTATAAATTACAAGTGACTATCCAATGAAAAACAATTTGCATTTTGAGAATTGAGTTGCTGCACTATCAAGTGTATATGGACCTTTCAAACTTTTCGGATTTGAGAGGAAGTTCAGTGTTTGAAACATTTCCAAAGGAGATGCAGGACCTTCTAACTAGACCAATGTTGACACCCATGGAAGCTGCGTAGGAAATTATGGAAGTAGAAGCCCCAAAGAGCGCCAGAGCAATCGTAGAGGTCTCTAAATCACCCAGAACACCGAGACCTAAGAAGGATAAGTAGGTTATTATCTCAGTGCACGTCTTGCCCATAAATCCACAGAGGACCAAGCTCACCTTGCAGGAAAAGGGGAATGCCATTAATCTGGAGGCCGATGAGGAGGAGTCTGAAGAAATCTTAGTGAATGAGGAGGGCAAGGATGTAGAGATGGAAGTTGAAACCCAAGGTGCAGACCCTATTACTTGGTTACCTGAATATGTGCCTTCGTGCAAGGGTAAAGCCAAGGTGCCCAAGGATATAAATGAAAGCAAGATCTCTTTGCAAACTCTGCTGCTCCATGACGATATTATTTTTGAGGAACCATACATGGGCGGGTTCCTGTGTTGAAGCTTGAAGATTGGGACCTTGCAGACCACACGAAGTTCCTGCATTTGGCAACTGAGAAGCTAATGTGCTAGAAGATGGACGCGATGGTTGGAATGATTGAATTGGAGTTGCGCAAATGGCTCAAAGGTGTAGAGAAAGCTGGGTTGTTGAACCTTCTCTGGGTGCCGCATTACCACCGCGTCCCAGTGACCGTCTTCATTATCAGGCAGCTGCTCTACTTCGTTCATGATGGATGCTTATGGCTGGAGGAGCCCATCCCCATCACAGACCATCTGATTCACTGGATTACATGGCTACCTTACTCAGGAGAGGATCCAACAAACGTTTTAGAGGGAAAAGGTTGCGAGTTGGCCCTCATGGAGGCAATGAAAAAGAAGTTTAAGTTGGAGAAGAAGAAGCGAGGGTATGCCATTTCCAGCATCAACAACCCTGCAGTCAAGGTCGTGACACAAATATTTGCACGGAAGGTGATGCGAAAGTGTTGCATGGATAAGGTGCCTGCGCCTGTAGTTGAACTAGCGGCCCAATGTGCAGAAGGAGTCCAGTTCAACTCGGAAAACTATCTATGTGGTGAGTTCCTTGTAAATTGTCGCGAGGCACAGGAGCAAGGAAAAACGTTTCATTACACATGGCTCCTGTTGTCAATAATACTGGTGACATGGGAGCTACCCAAATATAGCCAATTACCTTCGGTTGCGCCAGACCTTCCAGAGGCAGCGTAGTACACTTCGCTGTGGGCGACCAAGGATGTGTAGTGCATCAGAGAAATTAAGATCTTCTGGGTGCTAATGGAGATGAATATCTGGATGGGGATCAATCGCAAGCCGTAGTTGTCACCCACAGTATACAACAGTTTGCAGAGATTTGCCGAGATCAAAGCAAATTTCTACCATGTCTTCATCAGGGCGCAGAAGAACCCTACAAAGATGTGGCATGATTTATCGTATTTGGTGACTAATGATGTGATATTCACAGTCCTTGAGTCTTGGCCGTCGAAGTGGCGCACTCTAGTTGGCTCCACAGTGGAAATAGACAAGTCCGCTATGCAACGCAAGAAAGAAGAGACAAAGCTTCGAATGGCGCAGCTAGCTAAGAAGTGTAGGAAGGAAGAAGAAGTGGCTAAGGCCCAGGTAGTGCGTGATGCTGCGAAGTTGGAAGAACAAAAAAAAACAGGAGAAGAGCGCGAAGGATAGAAGTCACATTCACTCGAACCAGACACAGACATAGAACAAGGTAACATGGACCCACAAACGATGTCCACCCAACTCAAGCGTCTGCGGCCATGAGAGCAGACAGTGCCATGAAAGAAAACAAAGGCATCAAAGACATCGTTTGACCCAATCACCCTCACTAAGGGGGATCTACATGATATCACCGAAACTATGAGGGATGTCACCGTGGAGGCCCTCCAACAATTTGAAGAATAACGAAAACTGGATTAGGGTCTCTCTAGATAGAAATATAGGAGTTGTAGGTTCGTACTCCATAGGCTAGCGCAGTGCCCACCAGCCTCGCAGTCGACTCTTCAGTTACTAAAGAGATGTTGTGCACAAGGGTGACCAACATGTTAGTGCTACCAGATGAGGCACTTACTATAGAGCAGGAGGTTGACAGACCCATGGTGAGTAGTTTGAAAGGGGTAGGGTTGAACATGGCTGCACTCCCTTGAGAGATGCTCTACCTCTTATAGGATGGAGTCACCGCAAAACTTTAGGCCAGGGAGAGTTGCACTCCACAGGTAATAAGTGAGCAGCACATCAACATTGAGTAGTTGGGGCTACAATGTAAGGAGGCAGTGGAGTAGAACAAATAGATAATGTAGGTTGTGGAGGAAGCCTATCAGATGGTCATGGAGTTGGACATTCAAGCAGAAGACCTAGTGGAGGCGCGCGTCTGTAAATTAGCTACAGGGGTGCGCGACGTAAGAGTAGAGATGGCCAAGGTTTAGCTGGAGCTGAAACTTCAAATCATAGAATTGTAGTTGAAGGCTCAACCTTCAACTCTGCTAGAGGTCAGAGAACAACGCACCACCATGGTTACGACAGTGATCGTTGTGATTGATAATGCAATGGTAAACTGCATGTAGCTCTTCAAACATTCATTTGAGGTCGTAACCATCCTGTAGGAGGACCTGAATATAGAGTGCCTAGAAACAAAGGTCCACGAGCTACAATAGAGGTATGACGAGGTAAAAGGGACCGCGCTGACGGTTTCCTTTACACAAAGGCTTGCATAGATGCAGCATGCAAAGGCACTTAAGGAATAGGTGGATGCCACTGATGAGGGATTTCCTTCCAGTGATTCAATGGATCACCTATATCAAAGACTGATCCCGAAAGGTACAAACTGAACATGATGGAAAAGGATGGTACTACACTACAAACTCAGGTGCCAGCATATAGAATGTCGCCATGACTAAATGCAACATATAAGTCGGAGTGGTATCAACTAGCAGCAACAGGAGCAACTGTCAAGTGAACCAATGCATGCTGATACAACCTGAGGTCTTCACCGACCGCCGTGGTACATTTCTACACCATGGGAATAAATGATCTAAAGTTGACCATGTGAGAAATCGTTTGATTACCAGTCATTGATGTATACCGTTAACAAATGCGAGACTTCTCACCGATAATGATAATGAGTGTCAAGGTACCCAGTACAATCCAACAAGTGCGAATAGATGAGCTGGAGTCGAACACCTGTAAGAATCTATCGATCAGGAGACAATGATGGTTTCCCACTGTCGATAGCGAAGGATCTACCATTAATGACTGCAAACCCCAAGGTACTGCCAAATGGACTCTAGATCTTTGCCCCAGAGCAATGAGTCGGAGTCGATAGGGAAAGATCCGCTAGAAGGAATGCATTAAGGCATCCTTCATCAATCTAGCGCGAGTGTAACCCATAGGCCAATACTGTGGAAGGAATCGTATGAAAGAGATGTAGTAACCCAAATGAAGTACGTTTCTGGCATACACAAGATGTGGCTAGCGCATGACAGAAACCCTCTGAACCAACCAATAATGAAAGCTGACACAGAGGTGAGGTATCCACCAATAGGGTCAAATGGAAACCAAGGTACTGCATGAATCCCAATGTGTGATAATGTAAGCTGACGTCGAACACAAGGGAAACCAATCATTCAAAGACCCGTGATACTGATCGATGCTGAGCACAAGGTAACCTATCAATAATGAAAATAGGGCTAGGGTGCAGCTCTAGGCCTGTCCTCAGAGCAAGATGTCGTCGTCGATAAGGACGAGACCCGCCAGCAAGAAGTCAATGAAGACCTTATCAAATCGGCACGAGTAAAGGACCAGTACAACTGCTGTGATAATAGACATGACACTGACAACCAAGGATGGCCGTCTGAAAAATGAGTTAAGGGACACCACAGAGAGGCCAACTCAGGCTAACTTCCCTTGAACAAAAGAACGACTCAATGTGACTATATGGAAGCATATGGTGACTCTGTATAAGTTCGTCATGCAGGAGGCACGAACGAACCCTCCATATGATTGGAAGAGAACCAATCGGGGGAGAACTAACTCAATACAAGGTTAAGGCGTACCTAAGTCAAACTAAATCCCACCCAAACGGAGGAGACTTTTTTTTGAGTGCTTTGTTCAAGGGCGACATGACTGACTCTAGCTTCCAATAATAAATGGAAATACTGTCCCGTTCCTGCTCTTTTTGGAATATTTAATTTTTTTTGTCCTTTTCTGTTAAGCTCGAAAAAGAATAAAATAATGCTATGGTATAATGGAAAGAACGAGTGTTGATGAAACAGATGATCTAGTTCCTGGGAATGGAACATTCCTATGCTCAATGCAGGGAGGCGAAAACTGGTCAGTGACATTCAAAGGTATGTTCCTTCCATGGGTCAAGGTGTGTTAAGTTGCAGAAGTAAAAGGTATGCAAGGTTGATTTTGCAGTCATCATGGTCAAAAGTTGGCTTAAACATGAGTCCAAGTGAAGCCGGCTCTAGGCCAAAAGGTGCAAATGGTCAACATGCAATGCAGTAGTACAACTCAACACAAAGGAGCCTCTAGGGTATAAGGCCAGAACAAAGCGAAGAAGCTAAGAGGAATGAGTCTTCAATGCATAAGTCATGGCGGGACTACAGAGGATTCCCGAGCCTACTCAAATTGGAACAGAATGGGAAACAAATGTCAGTGAGGTGCTAACTACGATGCCCATGTAAAGGATGGCTCTACCATCGTGTCATGATTTTACAAATCGGCGAGTGAAGATGGCTTACGAACCATAACACGATGGGATCGACCCTATGGCAGATGTATCGACAGATGGAGGCTAGTATTCATAATGCAACGGAAAAATGATGTCCCTAACCTATATGCCAGTGAGAAAATGATACTTGCCATGATGGGTCAGCAGTCATGGAACCGTCTCAAAAAAGTCGAAAATGTCGAAAATGTCCTGAAAAACAAACCATTCTTGACATTCCAAGCTCCCAAGTTAAAAGTCAGATGAGGCCAAACAAAATAAAATTTTGAAAAAATTTTGCATTTTAAAACTTATGAAAAGGAATTTGGACTCACCATTTTTACCAATTGAATTGGTGAGCAAAGATTTGGAGCAAAAGGAGCAAATTTCCCGTGTGCCAAATTCGACTGTTCAAATTCTTCAAAATCTTCCAGGTAACTCTTATACTTAGCTTGCAATTCATTGTGACTAGTTTTAGGATTTTTCATTGATGTTTCACCGTTGAACTATTGTTCAAAATTTCACCACTGGGTATACGCGGGTTGGTAATATGAAACCCGCGTACACGCGGGCCCTATACGCAACTGTGTATACAGTAACCCGCGTATACGTTGTGAACCAATTTTAATAAAAAACTAACGGTTGAAACTCAATTTCTTCTTAGGATGCCGATCACATGGCGTGAAAGAGAACATGCAGTGGTGGATAATGAAGTTATGAATGATCCTCAAGCCTTCGATGCTTTACGGGGATGCGGCTTGCTCAAATTCTTCAAATTGCCTAACATGAAAGCCAATGTACGACTGCTTGAAATGCTCATTGACTATTGGGACGTCGAGGAGGAAGCCTTCATGATTGATCAAATGCCACTCAGAGTAGAAGTGGAGGATATTTATTTTATCACGGGCCTTTCCTGAAGGGGAGAGGTAGTATAGTCCCGGGGCGGGAAATGGAGCAGTCTCACTATAGAGGACTACGTATAGATATACTGCCCAGGACATCCCAAGAAAGTTGGGAGCCAGATCTCTATTTCACATGTGGCGAGTTTATCGTTGAGGATCATCCTGTTCACCATAGCTCGAGCGAATGGATCGTCCTCTCTGCATCAGGCATCACGTCTCACCATGAGCGTGGCAGTTAATTGTCTCACTACTGTGTTCGACTGGCGTACTCCTCTTTTGGCCAGCATGAAGAGCCAGCTCACTTCTATTAAGAGGGAAAATACCAAGAACTTTGGCTACGGGACTATCTTGTGCACTTTCTTCTTCGAGAGGATTCCCGCACTCCGCCCCAGGGTAGCAGTTTCCATCAGCACCCCACGCGATCCACGCATGGGCCGGTGGGATGATCTGATGAAACGTCTGGGGGGTGGGGAGGTTCCTAGGACTACTTTCGACGGCGACTTCTTCACCTGGTGGGATCAGTAGATCATCTCTGTAGACGACTACCCCTATGCTGGGCTGGATTTCCGAGGAGATCCTGACCTAGCATTACCGCCAGACGCAGCATGGGGCGAGATTGGTAAGGATTTTATGATTTTATGATTTTTTTGGATTTTTCAAATATAATGATGCATTTTGAAAGATATGTTTTGATGAGATTCAAATGACTAATATAAAGATCATGATCCAGATATTGGGCCAGTACGACCAGATGGATTCCCGCGGCACAGACGGAGCGGTCGAGGAGCCGAAGAGGCGACTGCTGAGATGGAACGGACTCTACACAACGTCCAACGACACTTGACGAGATTGAGCTGTCGAGTACCAATGGTTGCTATAGAGGAACTTCCTGAGGATATGCAGCGTCATGTGGTTGGCATGCCACGTGACTGGGTTCACACTTTTTGGCGTGTGGCCAATGCGATAGTTACCTACTTGGCCGCTCATCCTGAGCCTTGGCATTAGATATGCCGGACATGATTATGGGCATTTCAGTCCCAATTTTGTATATTTTTGGACAACATATGTACTCTCGAGATGCTCTATGATGATATATATATATATATATATATATATACAATTTGACTTTTTGCTTGATTTTATTATGTGAATGATTGATGTGCCAGTCTAATGCTTGATTAGCGATAGAATCAGCTAACCAATTATAAGATCTTGGAATGTGCAAATAATTAATATAAACAAATGATCTTTGCAACAAACTCACCCTTAAATACTGGCGATA
Source organism: Pinus taeda (assembly GCA_000404065.3). NCBI lineage: Eukaryota > Viridiplantae > Streptophyta > Pinopsida > Pinales > Pinaceae > Pinus > Pinus taeda. The sequence goes on along the minus strand of APFE030060655.1, from coordinate 101,521 downwards.
TAAACATGGATCCCTTACCCGATAAATGTTTTTTAATTGTGACGCTATCAATTGAGAATCGAGATAAACTACCAACGAGTCGATCTCATGAGAGATTGCCTTGGATAGTAAATTAATAACGACGGTATACTTAGCCATATTATTTGAAGCAGGACCAATGCATACGCCTTTCGATACCATCAATTGACCAGTTGGATAATAGAGTACCCAATTTGCGGAAGCGAGATTCCGAGTGTGCCGACTAGCACCATCGGCGAACCCAAAATAGACCAAGTCATCCATCAACACCTGCAACAGCAGACCAAAAAGTGTTGATATCACAAAACTCTCGATGATATATGTACAAATATACATAATATACAAATAAGCTATTTCCTAACTCCTACTTAAGAAAAGCACTTCTTTAGGTAGAGCCCATTTCGGGGCTCTGCCAGCTTGTTTCCCTCAAAATAGATTAACTCATACGACCCTTTTTCTAAAACTCGTTTAATAATGAAAGGACCATACCACATAGGCTTAAAATTGCGTGCCCCCAAGGTGTCTTTATCTTGGTCATAGACCAAGAAAAGGTCACCTTCAGAAAAGACTCGACGACGGATAGATTTATCATACTGCGTTTTGACCCTTTTCTTATGAGCTTCATTCATTGTGGTGGGATCTCGACGCTGCTCATCGAGATGTTCCAAGTGAAGGAGGCACTCTTCGAGACTCGAAGTCTCTGGAAGGAGCTCTACAGCTAACTTAAGAGACGGAATTTCACATTCAATCGGAAAGATAGATTCCATCGCGTAAACTAACTGAAAAGGTGTAAAACCAGTAGCAGTCTTCACGGAGGTCCGGTATGCCCAAAGAGCCGAATACAACATAACGTGCCAATTGGACCGATTTTTGTCGATTTTCCATTGGAGTATTGTCTTAAGAGTTTTATTGACTGCCTCGACCTGTCCATTGGCCTGAGGATAATAAGGAGACGAATTCTCTTGGAGAAAACCTAATTTAAGAGCCAATTCAGACATCAGTTGATTCTGGAAGTGACTGCCATGATCAGTGACAATCTCTCTCGGGACAACGAATCTTGAGATAACCTAATTGAAAAGAAACAAAGCTGCCGTGTCACTATCGTTTTTATAAGTGGGCATGGCCTCGGCCCACTTCGTAAAGTAGTCTATAGGCACAATAATATACTTGTGATTCGCCGCTGAAGGCGAATTACAAGTTGTAAAATTAATACCCCACTTAGTAAAAGGACCGACGGTGACAACAGGAAAAAGAGGAGCTGGATGAGCATGCATCTTGCGAGTAAAGATTTGACAAGGGTGACAACGTTTGACCGCTTCCACACAGTCTCTAAAAAGTGGAGGCCAAAAATAGCCAGCACGTAAGATGCGTTGGGCTGTAGCAAGCCCCGATAGATGACCACCACAAGCTCCACTGTGGCAATCATTTAGCACTGACTCTGCTTCCTCCAAGGTTAAACAGCGTCGAAGGACTGAATCAACCCCTCGATGGTATAAGGTATCACCAATGATAACATAATTTTTAGCCAAGTGACATAATTTACGACGTTCATCCTTGGAGAAAGTAGAGGGAAACTTCGAAGTCTGGAGATAGACAATGATATCTCCATACCAAGGGTCGAGTGAAGAGATGAGGAATAAATGTTTGTCGAGAAAAATTTCCTCATAAACCGTATCCTCTCCACAAGGCATCTCAGAAATTAGCTCAGCGAAAACCATAGATTTCTTAGACTTGGTTGGAAAGAACTCGAGATCAAATTCTTGCAAGATGACTATCCATCTATTATATTTGCCCCCAATCACTCGCCTACTGAGGACAAATTGAAATGGATTGACCGCCGCTACGACAAAAGTTTTGCGTACCAAGATATAATGACGGAGCCACTGGACAGCATGAACAGCTGCCAAGGCCAACTTTTCAACCGGAGAATAGCGAAGTTTAGGACCTATTAAGCCTCAGCTCAAATAATAAATCACGTGCTTGGTGAGAGCATCGTCCTCCTGAACGAGAACCATATCAATGGTTGATTATGCTGCAGCGAGATATAAAAGGAAGTCTCTGCCATAATCTGGTGACTCAAAAGCGGGGTAGAGACTAGTGCTTTTTTCAAAGCATCAAACGATCATTGCGCAAAGTCGTCCCATACAAATGGAACTCCTTTCCATAGCAAACGTATGAACCCTTTAGTGATCTCGACATATTTCGCTATAAACTACCTTAAGAAATTAGCCTTCCCTTGAAGACTCTGAAGTTAACGAATTGAGGACGGGGGAGGCAATCAGAATATTGCCTCAACCTTGAAGGGATCAACCCGAATCCCTTCATTTGACACAATGAACCCTAACAACCGACTGGACGTAACCGCGAAAACACACTTGTTGGGATTCAACCAGATTTTCTAAAAATGACATCTCTCGAAAACCATTTGAAGGTGACTAGGGTGATCAGTTCTCTTTCGAGAACGAGCAGCGAGATCATCCAAGTATGCTTCGATGACATGCTTGATGTCGTGGAAAGCATATGACATGGCCCGCTGAAAGGTGGCTCCAACATTTTTAAGGCCAAAAGGCATCTTTCTGTATGCAAAGGTACCCCAGGGAAATATAAAGGCTGTCTTATGTTGATCTTCGGGACGGATAGAAATTTGATTATAACCAGAGAATTCATCCATGAAAGAAAAAATCTCATTACCCGCACACTCGTCGATAATCTGATCAATGAATGGCGTGGGGTAATTATCTTTGGGACAAGCCTTGTTTAGGTCCCTAAAATCGATGCATACTCGAATTGTTCCTTGCTTTTTATCTACGGGGACTGGGTTAGAAACCCAATCAGTAAGAGGAACAGGGTATATAAAACCCGCCTTTAGGAGCTTCTCTACTTCCGCTTTGATAGCTGCTGCTTTCCTAGGGTTGACCGACCGAAGCCTCTGACGGACAGGTTTAGCGTTTTCATACGTCTTGATCTCATGTTGAACTATAGATGGGTCAATGCCAGGAATTTCCTCATAATACCAAGCAAATACATCTCTAAATTATTTAAATAAGTCGGTGTAAATTTGAATTTCTTCAGGGGAACACTCAATTCCGATGAAGAGATTCTCTATTGTGTTAGGGTCCTTAGAGATGTTTATAGGTGTTGTTTTTGAAATTACCGACATATTACCTTCGGCACGAACGTGTGCTGGAGCCAAAGGGTTTAACACCATACAAACATCACTAGTACAGAGCTTGGAGAATCTAGATTCTACCTCCTGCAATGGAGGAAGAAAGTATGAACGATGGTGTAAATCTTCCCAAGGTCGATCTATACCCATCATTGCTTCAAGAATTGCTTCTTCCGATGGTAAAACCAAATCTAAGCAGTCCAAAGCAAAGGTAGAAGCAAGGCTCCAAGCCGGGGCCACATCGCCATCTAACTCTTCTTCGGAAAAAGGAGTAGAATGGTCATCTGCAGAGTTGACGATAGACTGATATCTAAGCTCAGCTGCAGACATAGGGAATGCCATTCCATTCCCTTGTCCTTCAACTAATGTGGTCGTAGGTGAAGGAAAGGTCCAAGGGTCTGAAAAATAACAAGTTTGAAAGAAATCTTCGCGAGAAGACTCCTTAGATGATGAAATGGCATTAATTTTAGCGATAGGAGAGGGAAACTCAAAAGTACCCATCAATGAGGAATACATCCCTACTCTTAGATTCTTAGTAGGCAGACGAGGGTTATCCACTAAAGGAACAGTAGAGTCGGAGCTTGCTTGAGGATGAACTGGACAATAATCCAATTGATCAACCTTCACGATTTTCCCCTCATAAGGAAAACAAATGACACGAAACAGAGTCGAAACAACAACGTCCATTTCGTATACCCAATTCCTTCCTAGGAGGAGATTATAGTCTAGGTTAGCATCTACGACTTCTACTTCAATATTAAAAACCTTCCCCCCAACACATATAGGAAAGGTCGGGATAATCCCATGCGGCTTATGAGAATGGCCATCGAATGCAGTCAAGACGGTAGGTGAAGGAACAACCGAAGGCGATCCAATAGCCTTCCAACATGACATCGACATGACGCACATGGAAGCCCCTTCACCAATAATGGTACAAAAAATGTTAATTTTCCGGTATGTAGACTTTATTTGAAAAGCCATATGATGAGGGAGTCGCTTTTTGACATTTAACATGTCGAAAGTGAGCACTAAAGAATTAGTTGGATCAACTGGTCCAATCGCGGAAAGTAAAGCACTTTTCTGAGCCGGACACGACTGGAGAACCTCTAAAGCGGACATGGCACACGGAATCTGAGCCAGATCCTCCAAAATGGAGTAATTCTGGGTGGCCCTAGCATTAGGATTAACAGTCGCGCGTTTAGCGGAACGTTTCGGTATCCGGGGTATAGTCTCAATAGGGGGTCGCTCGATATGAAGGTCATTACTTCCGGGAACAACCTTGTACTTGGAAGTTTCGGCTTCACCATAATGACGTGACCAAGTAGCCACATGGACGTTAAAACCCATCATGAAAACATTCGATGATTTTTCCCCTTCCTGGTTGCCCCCTGTTGAGATTCCAGGGTTTGAACTCGCGCCAGCAAGAAGTTGCTGCCCTTGGGGAAAAGGGTTGGTTAACACAGCTTGGGAGCTAGAAGTCCCTTGCTGCCCTAACAAGCATTGAGCATCTTCAATCTTGGGGTAAAGATGAGTTAAATGGTTTCCACTACACAACTTGCATGGAAACTTAACTTTCTTTTTCGACTCATTTCTACCACCACCAGCATTATTGTCGGATTTATTTGCATCAGGCTTCCCATCCTCGTTCTTTTTCTTACCTCGTCCTTTCTTTTTCCCATTGGAATTTTGACTTCCTTTGGGATTATCCGATTGGACGGCATTAATTGAAGAAGTTTGGGAAGCGGAAGGATTAGACGATGTGACTTGGTTGTTAGAAACAGTTGTAAAGCAATTGCTGCAAATTGATTCAACAAGTTACCGTAATTTGTGTCTACTGACCCAAAAATTGCCATCCGCGTGGGACCTGGCTTTGGCTTAGCTACATCGACCTTAGATCCAGGAGCATCTGGCAAGTACTTTTGTAGGACCCAGACTGAGAGTTAGATCAGTATTCTAATTGCTGGGCCCTAAAAATGGCTTGCTCCTCGGAATAGACCCCAGACAATGGAGACATCCTTGGAGATCTCAGGTATCAAAGACTTCAAAAACCACTCGAGACGGTACTCCGGAGGGATTTCGGCTTTAATGAGCCTCTTTCTCCGTCTCCATTCTTGAATATGATCAGAAACGTGAGTTTCCCTATCATGACGAAAAGTGGCCAGTAGTTCGGTTCTGGCATCATACCGGAGAGGCAACAGAAAATGGTTTAAGAAAATATTGGCTAAGTCAGCGAATGATGTAAAGCTGCCCCCAGGCAACTCTATATACCATTTGGCTGCATTACCAGTCAAGGTGAGTTGAAATAGTCTCAACCTAACCGAGTCATCGATTAGGGAGTTCGATGAGCACCACAAGTGGAACGTGGTTACATGGTCGCCTGGGTCCTCACCACTCTTCCCTTTGAATTTTGGAATGTCTGAAGGGAGTTTGGTTGGGACCAGAGGCCAGGCCGGATTGTACTTGATTGGATCGTTGGTTAACTTAGTGAGATCTAGCAAGTTCAATGTTGCCAGAAATGGAAGTCTAGGAGGATCTTGGGGATTCCACCCTGACTGGGCGGAATTCCCAAAGCTCTGAAAATATTGACCTGGATTTTAGAAGGCACCAGGCTGCGCGAAGTAACCAGTAGAACCCACTGAACCAAAATTCAAGCCTTGTGATCTAGCAAAACTCGGAGTTTGACCAACTCCGGCCGTATATCCACCATACCCAGCAAAGTTTACTCCTAAAGGATTATAAGGAGTTGATAACCCCTGATATGGATTCCAAGCCGAAGCTAAGGGAGGAATACTTTGGAATGAACTAACTGTGGTATACGACCTATTCCCATATTAGCCGAAAAATGGATTCCCAGTTCCGGCGCTACTAAGCCCAGGGTTATTCCAACCTTGGAATGGATTTCTGCTTTGTCCTATAGAAGAAAAAGGCATGGATCCTATCGTTGGGTTGGAATGTGGTATATGACCACTTCCAAACAGAAAACCCTGGAACGAATCCGATCCACTCATCATGGACGTGGCGACCCCGAACGGAGCTGAAGGAATGCCCTGTGAATGGGCGTCAAATGGGAAGAATCCAGAACCAAAAGCATTGGTTTGGGAATTTCCACTCGTGGATGGAATGGAGGTAGACCCAACCAAAGACGTGCTAGCAAAAGATCCGAATAAAGAGACAGAGGGGATGGAAATAGTTCCACCCCCTTGTACAGATGTGGGAGTCTGTACAGTTGTAGCACTTGTAGAAGCCATGCTTCTAGTAGTGGTCATCAAAGGTAAGCACGTAGCGTAACCTGGACTTGACGGTCTATGCGTCGGAGTCCCAACGTATTGTAATACGTGTGGATGACTAGATGGTAGGGGAGAATTCAGAGCTGCTAACGACTCTGAAAGTTCTTCTACCTCTATGTTATTCTCTGCTTGTAAGCGAACTCGAGAAAGAGCTGGAGTATTCCTCTCTTGTTCCGCGGAAGTACCAGGCCTTGCTTGAATACTAATGCCTCCGAGAGGAGGATCAATCCCCGATGTGTCAATTTCCATGGGACGAAACCCACCAGTATTATTACCTCTGTGCCTTCTAGGAGAAGGCTCTAAACTCGGTGGTGAAATACCACGAAGTCTTCGAGACCGTCTAGGAGATCGGTCAGCCACTTTGAATTTCTTGTTTAATATCTAACTAAAGACTAAAAAAATTGAAAGCTAGGTCGACTAAGAGCACAGAGCACCCACTATAAAGTCCCTAAAGATATAGCCATTCAAACAACTTCCAAGTATTTCCGCTCCGGTTGATTAGGACCGGACACCAAAATACGAGAAAGTGAAATAAGGGGCCTTCCGAAGATAGTTTGGGATGATGAGGGCCCAGGCCTATTAGCGAAGGTAACAGAGGAAGTTATGCTAACCTCCTAACAATAACCTGCGTCGGTGCAAGCCCCCAAGCTTCGCAAGGGTGCCCTTTAGTAGTACTGTTGAGAGTGATGCAACGTCGACCTCAGGTGCCACGGGATTCCCCTCCGCAGCCACCTATGTAGTTCCCTAGGAGTAGCAACTATGGATACCAACTCGTTGCAGAAGCCAAGCGGAACAGTCGTGAGGTAAGTTCAGACAAGTAGGAGAGGGGGTATCTCTCTTCCCTATCTTCACAGACCCTCGTGCTTAACTCCCAGAGCCAGAGCTTTCTTGGTCTTCCTAACGCTATTGGATTTTCTCTCATTATTCAGACTCCTATGTTTGACGTTTAAATGGTCTTGGAGAGTTAACTCTCCACTCACCTAATCCAAGGCCCTAAAATCCTAATAACTTGTTGGTGTATTTAACTTAAAAGAAAAAGTTCTAGTGAATTTTAGTTAGCGCTTGATTTTAAAAGAGGTTGTTATTTAAGTCAGGGGATGATGGAAGTGAAACTAGTGGTGTTTTTTCGACGCAAAAGAAATTAATAAAACCTAACTATGTGCATGTGCACTTGTCTTTGTTTTTCGATGAAGAGTAATTTCTATAGGGTTCAAGGAAAACTTCTAATAAAACAAACTTTTCTTTTCTTTTCGTTAATTCACACTTCACACTCACAAAAGTTAACAAGCTTGTATGCTAAAGAGATGCAATCTATCCTAATGCAACAACATATGCTTGATGCAAATTTGAAAACACACTCTAAAAATAAGAAATGAAAGTTGCTTGCTTATCAAATTTCTTTTGCCACTTAGAATGTCTAGATGGAATATGAGATGCTACCATTCATTTCGTCTAAACACTAAAAACAAAACTCAAGACAAACATAAAGCACTTTCATTCACTAAAAGGAAACCAAATGAAAAACAAGTTCAAGAAAGAAAAACGAAGTCTTTCAAAAAGTTTTCTTCAAAGAAACAACAAAAAAGTCTTTTCAAAAATGCTCTCAACAAAACTAAAACTTTGCGATTGAAACAATAAGCAACAAACACTTTTGCAAGCTGACACCATACAATGAATGAAAACTCAACAAAAATAAATGTGTTTAAAGATGCCTTTTAACAATCGAAATCAGCAATGAAAGCTTTGGCAACAAAGACCAAAAAAGATAAAAAAGACAATTTCAAGAAAGTATCAATCAACAACTTTCATGAAACAAAGAAGTAGATGGTCACAAAAAGTGGTTTTGTCAAGCAAACAAAAAGTCACCAAAAACCAAATTCAACACAAAGATTGATAACAATCTTTTTTCCCTGATAAATCAGAGCATCCAAGATTCCAACAAGAAATCTTGCGTGTTTTTAGCAAAAAACGATGACGCTTGCAAAAACAAAACAATACCAATACTCCTTACAATCAGAGAGAAATCAGAGTAAGACGCTTGCTGTAAAACAAACAACTGATATTGAAAAAATGATTGTTTCAAACTGAATCAAACCACCAGACAAACCTTCAGAGACACAAAAATTTATAAATCTTGAAAATTGCAATATATACGCGACTATACTTATTGCAGATTGCGTGTATACGTGACTGTGCCTGAGGAAACCTGCGTATACGCGGGTTTACTTCAGGAAACAAGCGTACGTATGCTTCTATAACTAAGGAAAACAACGTATATGAAAGATTTTAAGAAAAATAAAAAACAAACTGAAGAAACTGGAAAAACTTAGAATTCAATAATAGACTAGACAGTAACAGCAAACCAACAAGCAACTGAGCCCTGATTGGCGTGACAAACACCCAAACTAGGAACAACAAGAGTGTTGTCCCCAGTGGAGTCGCCAATTCTGTTGAGGGATTTTCTCCCCTAGGGCTTTTGGGTGGAAACCCTAGCAGACTGAAAGTTGTCTAAACAGAGAAACACACATTCACACAACCATTATGCTATTAAAAGCAAATTCTATAGTAAGAGGCGCGTACCTCAAGTCCTACGTTCGAGAAGTTCCTCAAGGGTCCAAACCCTTCTTCAAGTCCCTTTCGCTCCTTTGTCCTGCAAAACCACCAATTCCAAAGAATACAGCAGTATATGGACAAAGACTTATAAAGAAATCATCTTTATGTTATAAAAGAAGGTGGTTAGTTATGAACTTTAAACAACCATTCACATATGAATTCGAACATGAACATCATAAACATAAAGAAGAAGCATATCAGGAACCAAGACGTGTTTCTTTATTATAGACAAATAGAATGTACAAAAGGAGTAATATCACCTGAGTAACCTTTCGTAGGCTCCAAGCAAAGCTTCCTTCTGAATCCATCCAACCTCAAGCCTTTATCATATCTCCTTCCAAGACTCACTCCATGATGCCATAACTAGTGGATGAACATCAACACACAAGGAAACAAGGTTTCCTATACAAATGGGGGAAGTGCAGAAGGCACAAGGGTCTTCAGACCTGGTCAGGGGAAAAATATCAGTATAATAACATTTCTCCCTCTTCTCTCCTCCCTTAGGCCTTCCCTTTGAGGTCTTTTTATACCTCTCCCAAAGTAGTTTTTTAGTTGGGAGTTGGTTGGGAACAGTTGGGCCACGGGCACTAACAGGTGATCCACAGGTAAAACCCGCGATCTCCTCCTGAAAATAAGGAGTTTTATATTTTTTTAAGTGTTTTAATACATATATGCAGGTTGGGTATATTCCTACCTGCGTATACACGTGTTTAACTCAGGGCAATGTCGCGTATAAGGAATAAAACACTGTTTTTTTAATTTGGGACCAGGTCTGGAAGGAGGGGTTGCCCTAGGCCATGAGTGGAGCATCACAAACCATAATAGTGAGATCTGGAGCTATAACAGCTGCTCGACACAAAGAAACGGTCTTAAAAGCATGCCTACAACCATGGATCGACGAGGCTTATACAATTACAGTCTCCATTGAAGCAAAGCTCGCACAGTTGCAAAATCAGCAAAGGATTCAAGGCAGTAGTTCAACAATAGCAGTCACTGAACAATGCATGGAAGAAGTCTAGCAGGCGGCCGCTCCGTGTGCTGCTGAACTTGCAGGGATCCAAACAAAGCTAGGAAATCTTCGCGCTAAGATCTCCGCACTTACAGAGTGACTCGAGGGCAAGTCACAATGTTTGTGTTGGGGTCTTGTTGGGCGCGAGATCCCCCAAGGGCAGTTTTGGGGTTTAGAGCCCATATTTTGGTCCAAGTTTGTAATACAAATGTAAAGACTCCACATTTTGTGGGTGCAAAGTGCATAGATGTTAAAGATTCATAGGGTTTTCTGCCCTTATTTTGATAATGTAATGTCGGCTATAGAAGATCTACCCATGGTCCACGAACCATGGGATTGTATAAATGGAGCTAAGATCTAAGACCTAAGTAGTTAGAGGCATAATGGATGGAAAAAGATCGATGATGTATGAGAGATAGCTTTGAAGTGTGAATCTAAGTTTTGGGTCGTAGCGTAGGTAGAAGATCTATAGCTGAGTGCGTAGAGGCCTAGTAGTCCGCAGCTGAGTGCGCAGACCCCTGCAGCTAAGTATGTAGGGCGAGTCGATTCTGTAATCATTTGGAAGTATCAATAAAGAGAAGTATTCTATCATTTCTACGTCTTTATTTCCTTTTTATGCATCTGTTATATTGGGTATGAATTTCACTTCTAATGCCTATATAATGCACAAATGTGTATAATTGTATCGGTTAAGTGAACGCAAGTAAGAACACCTAATTATGTGAAGCTAACTAATATCTGTTAATAAGATAAGTAAGATACTTAGCCTAGTTTGGGAAATAGCGCAGTTCGCTACCCTAGCAGCGTGAAAGGACTTTATCCCCTGGTTAGGACAGTGCGAAAGCCGGTTGTAACATTTTGCGAAACTATTGAAGGGTAGAGAAAAGGGATAACCAACCTGCACGAAGGTAGGTATAGTTGGAATAAATCGACATCACAACCATCTCAAGGGTGTGAAAACTTGGTTCCAGCACCCCCCCATACTGTTACGGGTGAGACTTCTATTTGTGCTCCCTGGGCTGATGCCGAAAGGGCCAATAGTGTAGGGATTTGTTTGGCTAACTAACGCTGATCCTGGGTTAGGCCCCCTCAAGCCAACAACTAGCCTACTCTAAATTTCTAATGAGGAGATATCAATACATAGACATCATGGAAGAAGAATATCTAAATATAATTTGTGTTGTCTGGGAGTGAGTACTCATTTTTTCATAAAAGCAAGTTGTAACACCTTATTTTCAATCTAAAATTATAATTATGACTTAGTGTCATTGTAAATCATAGCATTGACACTTTTGTGATTTTTGAATTATTATGCACCAAATTTTTACTTATATAATTGTAATTCATTAAGTAATACAAAAAATTGACAACCCACTAATTAAAGGGTGGAGCACTAGTACTAGCCATGATACTATGAGCAGGAATTAGTTAGGGAGTAGGGAAATCACTTGGTTTGCAAACAAAATATACATATTCAAAACCCTATTTTCCCAAAATGTCAAATTTTGAATTTGAAATTATTTCCTTCCTTCCCACTTCCCCAAAACGAGGCATTAAAGAGAGTTGCATAGTTGGGAATCAAACTAACTAGAGTTATGGTAGTATGGAGATGGAATGGGTAGTTAAAATTGGTTAAAGATGGGTGCAACCAATACCCATCTTGATTTCTAAGATCTAACCCATGAACTCTCCTAAGAGAGGTTAGAAAATTGCAGAGCTTCCTTGGTTGGAGTAAGAGTATGCACATTGGGGTCCAAGTGGCAAGTTTTCTAAGTATAAATAAGGTGTCGAAGGCCCAGGAAGTAAAGAGGAAGAGTTAGCGTTGAGCAAAGAATACCCACAAGTGAAAAATAAGCTAATTTTGAAGTGGGTTTTCTATTGGTAATTTCTGGCAAAGAAAAATTCTTAGGACAGTCAAAATTTGTGATCAAATGGTTCTAAATCCAATTGGGGAATATATCTTATTATTTGGGCCCGTTAAATCTTGAATTTGAATGCTATTTCAGGGTAGGAAAACCCAATCATGAGCTAGTAAAAGTGGGTTTTGAATTTGATGCTAGCTAGGTTGAAGAGCAATCACTAAGATGAGAGGTTTCTTAGGGACTACATTGGAAGATAAGGGTCTTCATTGTATAGCTACAACCAACTAGGAAGGAATTTGGAAAATTCATGGATGTCCTAGCCCAATGGATAGAGAGTGTCTACCATTGTTTTCCTATGAAGGAGAGTGGATTTCACGGCTAAAAAATTCCTTTGAGCTTGAGATTTTCTCCTTGTGGTATCATGGCTTAGCTAGGGGTTGGCTAAGTGTAGGGGAGAATGGGCAAAATTGTGCCTATGGTTGGGTGGAAAGGTGCACACCCTTATTCAGCTGTAGGTAGAACATTTTAAATAAGTCTTTATATTTGTTTTAATTGATGTTATCCAACTATTTATATTTCTGGTATAGAGTCTATGACAATGTTATCTATTTTGTGTGACTATTTGATAGTAATTTTGATATATATATATATATATATATATATATATATTTATATATATTATATTATATATTATATATATATTATTTATATATTTATATATATATCATTGTTAAAAAAATTGGGTTATGGAAGAGTGCTTATAAAGATGCTAATGTAAGTTGAGACACTTGGTCTATTGACAATTATCACAATTAAAATCTAGCTTGTTTTTCCAAGATGACAAATCTCAGATGTGACATAATACATTTTATGAAACAAGCTTGATTGTCTAAAGAACATTTGATGATATGATGAATGTTCACCAAAATCATTGTTTCCTAGAAAATTTGCTCTGAGGTATTAACTTAAGCACCATATAATTATACACATACAAGTTGTGGTGGCATACTTGGAAGCTAAAACTAATAACCTGTAGTTCCCTTGATACTTGGAAATGCTCGAGAAAACATACAAAAAATTGATAACAATGAAAGACAAGTCACAAGCCTCTCTTTTCACCTTAAAATGAAACATCATGACCGTGCATAATTCCTAATGGTCTCTGTTTACAGTCCAAATGTCCATATTTTAAGTATGAAATTAGGCTATCGCTAGGCCCATTTTCTGAGATCATTAGGGGTATGTAGTTTACTAAGTATATATACATACATATATGCAAATGGTCCATATTCTTATCACTAAACTTTGAAGGACATTAGCTATTGTAATTAATTCCCCTATATAGAGCACAATTATCCTAAACATCAAAGGATCTCATGGGTATTCAATTGAGTAAACATATATGAGCTTATAATATTTCTCATGGGTATTTAGATACATTGGATATCTAGGCAAGTCAATCCCTTAGTAGTGTGGCCATTAGAGTATTAATCAAAATGTAGAGAGTAGATATAATTCAACCTACAAGAGCAATGTTGTTTTCAAGTTCTAGTATAATTCTTCCTCCCACTCCCTTGTACTATCTTGAGTTATGGGAGGAGTTACACTTGAAGTAACCTGAACTTCGAGGTGTATTATAAAGATGGGGTTACAAAAATTATCCCTTTTCCAACTTCTTTGAAACTCAAAACTAATACCACCATCGTGTTTCACTCATCAAGAGATTTCTATCAATATGAATTTTATCTCGATTCGACTTTTGGATTGAGAGTCAAGTCCATTTGAAATTTGATCAATCAAATTTTTCCATGTTAAGTAGGAACCTCTAGGTGGCATCCAAGTATGATTTTTTCCTAAACTATTGGCACTTTCCACGTAAACATATGGCCATGGGTCCCACCAACGCTAACCCCATCGTGTTATGTGACCAATTCTAGTTATATCCATTCCTAAACGAAATATAGGATGCACACCTTATCCACTACTAACACAATTGTTGGTCCTTTGGATCACTAAGTCACAAACACATATTCATAGAAGATCTAATCATCGTCCCATCGGGGGCTGTGCGAAGTTTTTAACTCAAACTCCACTAGATATCTTGCACCCCTGATATGACCTCCATTCACATGCAATCCAACTTCATGCAAATATTGATCCAAGTGGGGCCTTCCCTAGATAAACTACACTCTCCACAAAATATGGTTTGATATCAATCTGACTTATTTGTAAAGTGCACAAGATACTAGCAACAAATGTTCCTAATACCAGATGCTTTATTGCTTGGTAATCTAACCTCATGCAAGTGCTTCTTCCCAAGAGGGACCCACACCATATATTGTTCCTAAATTTATTCACTATGGAAATCCATACCATTTCACGTTATGTTCCTTTCAAATGTGCACACACAATGACTAGTTGGATGCCTATATTACCTGATACATCCACCCCTATCACATATTTGGTTGCAACTAGAGTTTGGGAGTTGGAAAGTTATCTAACCTGGATATATGGTCCGTTAAGGAATCCATCCGATCCCCAATACAAATGCAAATTTCTACGAAATCTATATAAAGGAACTTCAAAGATTTTACCAAAGGTTCCTTAAGATACGACATTACCCTGAATATCAATTTTCAAAGAATGAAAACTTGGATCTAGGCATTGACCATTCAAGTTATATACCAAGTCCATAACATAATTAATTGCTCTAATAGACCTACCTTATCTCATATTCTAAGTAAAGGTAATATATGGCTTCAACAACCATATTTCATAGGAAATCACATACCATCCTTCCTCTGTGAAACTCAAGACTCTGTAACAATGTACAACCATACATAACCACAAAATGCTCTCATTATTATTTAAACAAGTGATGATTGGATCTAACTGAATTCTCATGAATCACCCAACAATTGGATTTTCTTCCTATCATGTGAAGTAACCTACAACCTTAATAAAGCAAAGAACGATAATATTCGTGAACTTATCAAATAAATAAAATCATATAGCACAACAATTCGCTGAGAGACTTTAAGCAACCATGCACATTCATGTCAATAACTTTATAATTCATGAGGATAACAACAACACAAAGAGCCATAAGTTCAACTTAGCCATGAATGCATAGAGAGAAAAGCACTCATCATGAACATACAAATATCTCAACAACCTTACATAGGTATTGCTAATCCATACACTTACGTATCACATATAAGACATTCTTCTTCATCCATTGTACAAATGGATACAAATAAATATATATTACATGTTTAACTTGAATGACTCACAACTAAAGGAGGGACTTCAACTCTCCACCCAACCGTAGGCTAACTACACTGCATTCTTTCTTGCAACTGACCACCCCTGAGGTTGATTTAGCATTTGAGTAGTGATTTTCTCAAGGGAATTTCACACAAATATTCAGTTAAACAAATAAAAAAGAGGAGGAGCCCACAGTTCAAGTGGTTTATCAACTTCTCTCCGCAATAAGCACCACCGTGACACTTTGCCTCACTGAAATCAATCATAGGGATTCACCCAAGTCTCAATTAAAGTACTGCAAAGTTCTAGGAGAATGAATAAACTATATAAGTTGTCTATCAACTTGATTTTCAAGGAAAGCACTACAAGAGTCTAGAGTCGATTGTTCATGTGGTTTATCGTCTTACTTTACAAGCACTAAGTGGTTTATCAAATTTCTTAGAAAGCACTTATTTGTTTATCAACAATTTTCAACAAGCACTACAATGGCCCAACTTGTATGCCTAGTGTTTATTAGCCTTCCAACAAGCATCTATGTGGTTTTTCAGCCCATTCAACGAGCTCTTAGTGGTTCATAATTTTTCTAGCAAGCACTTAGAGGTTTCTCAACCATACTTAGTGAGCACTAAATGATTCAAATCTCCATCAAGCCTTCATTGGTCATCCAAAACAAGCACACAACACTAGCCACAATGATTTCACAACACTAGCTTGAAACTTTCTCTTCTCCTATTGTCGTTGCTCGAGTGCTTCCTTTCCTATGCATTCTCCTCATGTTCCACTTTTTCTTTGTTTCTTCTTCCCTTCTCTTGTGTTCTTCCTTGCATTCCCTATATTTTCTTCTCATCCATGCTTTGCGTTGACTTCCTTCCATCACCTCCCATGAGAAAGGGGAAAAAATGGGTACCATCCTCTACTTAGACTACCCATACAAATACTTCATTTCCTATTCAAGCAGGCCATTAATTTGTCAAGGTGATAGGTAAAATGGAATTAAGTGAGGTGGCCTAGGTTTTAAGACTCCACAACCAACCTCTCCTCCTAAGATCTCTAAATATATTTCCTCTCCTTCAACTCATTCATTAATTATAATTTTACATATATTACGTAAACATATGTACATAGTGACATTTACATGGGGTGCAACAGAAAAGGTCGTTGCATCTAGAATAAATAGTAATAAGGCCAATTCCATATCACATGGAAAGCCTAGTTTCCTACAATTTATAGAGTGTTGGACTCCCATATTGCATGGAAAGTCTCTATGTCCATGATAAGGGAAAGAATCATGTCCATATTTCATGAAATTGAAATCCTCATGTTGAAGAAGTCATACTCTAGTCCAACACTGGGTTAAATATCACCAAATAAAGTTACTTCATGTGTGATACACAATTGTGTATCACTAAGAAAGTCATATGTTGGGTGATATAAGAGAAAAGTACACTTGGGAATAGGATGACATGCAATCTACAATGATGAATTAATAATGTTGGTTCCATGTGTCACACATTTCATATCGCTAGCCAAAAAATTTCGATCCACGCAATAATTGGCCTAGATTGCGAATGTCAAAATCTGGAACCCTAACACAATAGTAATTTGTGTTATATGTTTCAAATTAGGAATTGTGTTTAGTGAAGAACCCCTCAAACATGTCTCTGTTGAACGCAGGCTTAGTAGCATCACACATTAAAAAAAATTCCTTTATGTAATTGATACTAGGCCAAACCCAAAGCACAATGATCTTTCATAGTTAAAAAATTATCCATTGGATGTGAAACCAATTCATATCACAAGAATTATTTTTCATTGGTCAAGGATAATGGGTACAATTTACCATCACTTCATCAAAAAATTGTGTGCTTTGTGATATATTAACCCCATCGCATGAGTTGACAACCATCACCTGATGCGATACATAAGTTGCAATTTATAGTTTTAGTTATTCGAACAAAAAGATGTGGGAGCATAACAAGTTTTCATTTGATGCATAACCCTTTTGGGTGGCATCTCATATGTTGGGTGATATAAGAGAAAAGTACACTTGGGAATAGAATGACATGCAATCTACAATGATGAATTAATAATCTTGGTTCCATGTGTCACACATTTCATATCGCTGGCCAAAAAATTTCGATCCACGCGATAATTGGCCTAGATTGCGAATGTCGAAATTTGGAACCCTAACACAATAGTAATCTGTGTTATATGTTTCAAATTAGGAATTGTGTTGAATGAAGCACCCCTCAAACATGTCTTTGTTGAACGCAGGCTTGGTAGCATCACACATTAAAAACAATTCCTTTATGTAATTGCTACTAGGCCAAACCCAAGGCACAATGATCTTTCATATTTAAAAAATTATCCATTGGATGTGAAACCAATTCATATCACAAGAATTATTTTTCATTGGTCAAGGATAATGGGTACAATTGACCATCACTTCATCAAAAAATTGTGTGCTTTGTGATATATTAACCCCATCGCATGATTTGACAACCATCACCTGATGTGATACATAAGTTGCAATTATAGTTTTAGTTATTCGAACAAAAAGATGTGGGAGCATAAAAATTTTGCATTTGATGCATAACCCTTTTGGGTGGCATCTCACTACATCAGTAAATCCTTAATTATGGTGATGTGAGCATTGTGTTGTGGTATGCCAACTTCCCAATACAATCTAAGATCTTGGAGACTCGTGAAATGACCCTAACGCGTACCAATATCACATTCCTTAATCACTATGGAATCAATCTTTAGTGCGATGCAATTCCATGTATCGTTATGAATGATACCTTTGAGAAATATATACTCCATATCGTTTGAGTAATGAGACTCATTATAATACTTGTAACCCTCATTGCATTAAAAATTGACTTTTAGTAAGCATGACCTATTTGTGCGTTTTTTGAAGATATTGACCCATTCCCTGGGAATGCACTCAAGGGTTAGGTTTGTCGGTCCATAGGAAGGCACTCAAGGGCCGGGTTCATCAGTTACTAGGAATGCACTCAAGGTCTAGGTTCATTTCATAAGTACGCAAATTCATTAATAATTCTATATGTGATGCCTACTTTTCATCTCTATGTTGGAAGTATGGAAAAAATCTCTTATGAGTGTGATAACTACATGATTTCTAAGTCTATAATAAAGTCAATAGGCATGGAGTTCTTTCTATTTCTCATGTGTTTGTGCTTCCTAATCATTCATGTCATTTTATGCTTCTCAATAAGTTGGTGTAATTAATTGATTATTGTTAAGCATAAACATATAATTTCTATATATAATATGTGCATAAACAATTATAACTTGTGAAAATTCAAAAGAAAAAACATGTTATATATCAATGCTTGTCCATACACTCCCATAAACATCATAGAGTTCATATATAGCTTGAAATACATGTTATTGAAAGCACATTTTGAATCTCAAGAGCATTGAAATGACACAAAGTTTCTAGAACAATAAAAGCTTGGGGAATCTTTATCTTGCAATATATAGTCTTTTTTTGATAACAAGTTAATAAACCATAACTTATGTAGCCTTCATACTACTCAACACAACACAAACGTGCAGTGGGTTGACATCCCTTCGAAAACATGACTAATAGTTTTGTTGAATTTATGATTTAATAAATGCAACTTTTCATTTATACATTTTTATAATATATTCCTACGTGTAATTGGTTACAAGTGTGAAAATTTTGTAGAGATATTCTTCATGAATACATTTGATTATAATACATTCTCACATTCAATATGTAGATGAATTTTTGTTCTTAAAAAATAATTAAAGTTATATATTGTTTTTCTATATATTTAAATCAATTAATAATGCCCAAAAGGGTTGTATCCAATGGTGGAAAGTGAGGAGTTTTCCAATGTTGGGAAAGGTTAAATTCGAATGGAGGCTTAACTTAGAGCCATCGAGTCACCTTAAGGAGTGTGAGCTCCTTCCTGACTGGTTTTAACCTCTCACAAATTATGGGACTCTCTTATGTACCTAATTTACAGTGTCTATAATTATGGGAAGTTAAGGTGGGGGATGATTTCCTGTAGAAAATCTGTGATAGTTTAACCCGATAATGCAATATAAATCAAAGCAGAATACTACAACCTACTTCTATTATCAATTTTCAAAAGCT
This sequence comes from Pinus taeda, assembly GCA_000404065.3. Classification (NCBI taxonomy): domain Eukaryota; kingdom Viridiplantae; phylum Streptophyta; class Pinopsida; order Pinales; family Pinaceae; genus Pinus; species Pinus taeda. Next base: position 82,149 of record APFE030060655.1, on the reverse strand, counting down.
TAAAGATCGAGTTGAACAATATAACCAGAAGAAGAAGAATCAATGGCACAATACAAATGATAATACTTTGGGGAAAGTCTTAGATAAAAACCCCACACTATTGTATTATCATACATGGTGGAAATACATAGGAATTATACAAATCCTTAGCTCTCACAGCTAGCCAGCTCTCAGTAAAATCCTCACAGATGCTCACAGGTAATCTTGGCTTCTCTCCAACCTTCCTCTCTACCCTCCAAGCTCCTATTTCCTTGCATTGTTCCTTGTGGATGATTAGCTTATTACCAAGTGGAAAAACAAGCCTTCAAAACTACACAATCCTCAAGGATGAATCCTTGACTGCATGCATGAGTTTTTTATGCATGAGAAAACTCATGCAACTAATAGTACATTGTCCTTGAACATTAACCTCAACTGGGTCTTTCTCAGAATAGACATGCATGAATTTTTGATGAGGGAATATTCAGTTAACTGGAGTAGCACTAGTTGAGTGCATTAATGCATCAACTGATTGTTAGCTCACTATTAGTTCCTCAAACAGTTTGGAACTAATTTAACTGGACTTAACTCAGTAAACTGAGTTAAATAATTACAACTCAAATATAAATCAATCTTATCTCCTTAATTTAAGGGATAAATCTTGCATGACTTCAGAAAGACTTCTAACTTGAATTTCTCTAACTAATTAATTTAAAATAAATAAATAAATTATTTCCAAGTAGCTATTAAGACTAAATTCGATTTTAATTCACAATTTAATTCAACGACAAATTAAATTGGAATATTCTTGTTGCCATATTTCAAAAAGGAATGGATCTATGTGCTCCCCTTTCTGCATCTACGTAAATCTCAGTTTATGCTCCAAGTACATCTTCTCCTTCTCAGAAGATCCCTAATATAGCATAGACATTGCAACCCACATCTCCTTAGTAGTTGTGCTTCTAACTATGTGATAGACCACATGGTCCTTCACTTCGTCGAGGATCATTCTTTTCACCCTTGCCTTCTCAGCTCGGTGCTTCTAGAACGGATTTTCATATGTAGGCACAACCACCACACTGTTGACATATATCTTGACGGCATGCTCATCTATAAGGAATGACATTCTAGCCTTCTAGATGACATAGTTGGATGCTTCGTACAGCCTGTCCTAATCCCTCAAGCCGTTGGTTGCCATTTCTGCCAAAAATAGAAAGTTGAATGACTTCCTCTCTCCTCTGTGTTGTTCCTTGGCTAGCCTATGCACTCCCTGCTGGAGCTAGTAAAACTATTGCCTCTTTCTGCTACTCAGATCTAGAGAATTTGAATTCCTTAGCTAGGAATTCTCTAAGGAAGAAATTCCCTCAACTGTGATTCTCCTCTTTCTTCTAATGATTTTCTACCCAACAAACTGTCTGCAGAAAAAATTGTTTCCCACCAGCTCTCCTTACGTTGAGGCTTCATCGTTGCTCTTTCTACCTTGACAAAAATTCGAACTTGGAGTCCTTCTCTCTGTCATCTCACTCGGGGAGCGACTGCCTCAAAATTTCACCTCTTCGGCTAAGAGCTACACAAACTCTCTGGGGTTTCGAACTGTTGCCTCCTGTAAATTTTTCATCTTCCTCTTTTGCTCAATGTTGGATCTTCCAACACTTCTCTTCTTGTTCCACATACTGGTCTGATACCATGTGAAAATTCCTACACCATAATCCCTACTGCAACAACTGATAACAATTCTTCTATTCATTAAATTAATCAACCAAATTATTTGCAATTTCCTACGGTAAATATTGAAACATATACATTGCATCCTTCACTTAATTAATTTATATGCAGAAACAAGAGATTGATCAAGAAATAAAACACAACACAATAGCAACATTATTTTTGGTCAAATGTCTCCAGAAAAACCCAATGTGGGAAAACCGGTGCAACAACTTTCAAGGTTTATTATTATTAAGCAGTAGAAAATTTTGAATACATCTCTGAATACCTCTCAGGTTATTCGGTTACATAGAGAAATACTGGCAGAAATATTGGTGATGTTACCTCACACAATCACTAAGAAAATCTTGCCTGATCCAGATACTAAAAGAAGTGCCTTTAGTAAGCCCTATGCTGCCTCTACACTATGCTCATGCAGTCCATGCATCAACCCCTATAGAAAATTCATCACCCATCCAACTGATTGATTTGATGCCTGGAGTCACTTCTCTCAGCCTCCCGGTCTCACACCCCAGCGCCCGACTTCTGAAACTGACTCTCCTGCAAAATCTTGTATTCTCTCTCACCCTCTGTACTGCCTCTGTGTGCCTTGTGTGTCCCTACATCAACCACTGTGTGAGAACTACTAGATCACTCTTTGCCTCTCTCTATTGATGATTCTCTAGCTTAGAAAATATCTCACTTTCTGGATGCTATCTCTGCCCCTTAACTGCAAGAAATCTACTCGATCAGAATTTCCTCCTCAAAACTTCTCACTTCAGAAATTCGATCTCTTGATCTCTCGACATGTTTACCAAATGACCCTCAATCTCCCTTAAATAATATTTTCGTTGAAATTAAACGACCCAGATTAAATTCCAATCAATGGCTAAGATCATTTTAGCTTGATCCTTGTCTTCTTCTAGAACTTAGACCCACAATTAGATTAATACCCATTAATATTTTTAATTAATTATTTTAATAAAATTGTTTCTATGTGGAATTTTCCGAAATGGTTTCTGGGTTCTTTGGAATACATGTTCCCAAGCCTCTCTACAAAATTTGAGGCCTACAGTACATTCGATGCTACCCAAAATCAACATGAAGTAGCTATCTATTTTGGTGTACCAAGCATGAGGTGCTTGCTTCAGGCCATACAACGCTCTCTTGAGCCGACACACATGAAACTCATGGTCGAAGGTCTCAAAACCTTCAGGTTGCTTTACTTACACCTCTTCCTCAATCATGCCATTAAGGAAGGTTGTATTTACATCCATATGATGTACCTTCCAACCCATTTGTGTTGATAGTGCCAATATAGATCTGATTGACGAGTACCTTGCAATAGGAGAAAAGATCTCATCATAGTCAATCCCCTCTACCTGTAAAATACCATGGGCCACAAATCTATCCTTATGCTTCTCCACACTACCTTCTGTAGCTTTATTTACCTTGTATAGGCAACGAGAGCTCACCATTGACTTATCCATCGGTTTTAGGACCACATCCCAAACATTGTTACGAACTATGGAGTCATACTCCTCCACCATGGCATCAACCCAAACTGGATACTGCACTGATTCCTTAAAGGAAGATGTTTCTATCACAACAAATTCACCCATAAGAGCCATGTATCTAGTGTACCTCTTAGGTGACCTCCTCTGCCTCAGTGGGTGCTCCCACATTCTCCCGTGCATCATCCAACAATCTACCAGCCTCTTTGGTGTGCTTTCTTCCCTCTCTCGAAGACTCTGCTTTAGTGGATGTCTCCACTCTCGAATCCTCTGCATGTGGTTGCTCCACATCAACTTGAGGCTCCTCAACCTTAGGAGCTAAAAGCTCCTCATCTACATGTAGCTCAAGCCCCTTCTCAAGGGAAACTCGCATGGCCTTCTCCTCATCAAATCTAACATCCTTTCAAACCATTGTCATCTTTTTGGTCGGCAAGTACACCCGATAGTTATGAGGTGTATCAATGTACCCCACAAATATCCCCAAATCTGTTGTTAGCTCAAGCTTCTTCCGTGCATATTTGGTCACATGGAAATATACCGATGACCCAAAAATCCTAAAGTGACCAACATCTGGCCTCTTACCGCAATAAGCCTCCTCTATTGTCTACATCTCTACTATCCGATGTGGGCTATGGTTTTGAACAAAAACGTTGTGTTGCATGCCTCAACCCATAAGTGTAGTGTAGGCCTTGATCATTCAACATCTCCCTCGCTTCCCCTACTATGCTTATGTTCTTCCTCTTGGCCACCCCATTCTTCCGAGGGTAATGAGGTGATGTGAACTCCTGTTTAATCCCTTCCGCTACACAGAAGTTATTAAACTCATTTAAGACATATTCACCACTGTTATCACTCGTAGATATTTAAACTTCTTTCCCGACTCTTTCTGCTCCAATGCTTTAAATTCACAAAACTTTGTGAAGGTTTGATCCTTTTTCTGCATGAAAAATATCCAACATTTTTGAGAAAATTCATCAATAAATATAACATAATATCTATGTTTGGTCATGGATCCTGTCAAGAATGGTCCACACACATTTGAATGGACTCGAATTAGAATATCCTCTGCTTGATTGTCTCTGCCATGAAAGGAAGACTTGGTGTATTTTCCCAAAGTACACCCCTTACATGCATCAATTAGCTCAAGCATACCTTTGGGAAGACCGGTAGAGATCTTTTGGAATATTTTCAAATCCCCATGATGCAAGTGGCCCAATTGCACGTGCCACAACTCACCAACGTCTCATAAATGCACCCTTTCTACTTTTATGCTCAAAGCAGCACAGTACTTTACCTCTAGCTTATAGAGATTCTTCACCTGAATCCCTATCTTCTTTACTTGACCCGTGGCTATGTGTCAAAGCAATGCCTTTGCTTTCGAGAAGATCACATCATAGAATGTATCCTTAAGCATGGCAATGAATACCAAGTTCTTCTTTAGCTTGGGAAAATACATAACATTCTTCAAGGTGAGTGGAGCCCCATGATCACTCTGAAAAGTAATTTCCCAATCTAGTAATATTATACTTCCTATCGTCACCCATCTCGATATGCATTTGTAGATCTTTCTCCTCTAGGTCATTGAATAAATCTTTGTCTCCAGTCATGTGGAATGAAGCTCCACTGTCTAAGTACCATACACTTCCCATCATTGCTGATAGCATGTATGCAATGAGGTAAAAGTCCAATTCGAATTGAGAGGCAAAAGCCTCACCCACTATTCCTCATGAGGACTTCTTCTTGGACTTATTGAGTGGAAAAATTATATAAAAATGGCCAAAATCATGACAATGAAAGCACTTAACTTTCATCATGTATTTATTCTTACCTCCAGGAAAATAATCTGATTTGGAATGGGACGATTTCCCTTTCCCCTTCTTTGCCTTAATTTCTAAGGAAAATTTCTCTTCATCATCAATATTTAATGAAGAGCCATCCCTTGTGTTCCTCTTGATCTCCTCCTACATCAAATCCTACCACAATCGTTCCCTTCTCTGATACCATGTATAAAATCATGTAGATTCATAAGCTCATGCAATGTACTAAAGCAAAAGACAAGAATTGACTTTTACATTCAACCAGTGGAAGCCAATAGACGATGAAAACAATATTAACAAGAAGAAGATAAATCAGTGGCACATAACACAAGATGTATCTAGGGAAAGCCACTGCTCAAAACCCCGCTATTTGTATTGAATATATCAAAATTTTGAGTGAATATAAAAAGATTTTTCTAATTAGAACAATTTCGTACAAGTATGCTCAACTCTCTCAGCTCACATGCTAGCTCAAACCAAATCCTTATCCTATTCAACAACTCTCCAAGCCCCTAATATATTGCATAATTCCTTGGATTAATAACCTGTATTTAAAGGGAATTCATGCTTCCAAAACTACGCAATCCAAACATAGGTCCTTCTTTGATTCCATGCCTTATCTATACAACTGAGTTAATCATACCACTGATAATACACTGTCCCTACACTCTAGTCTCAACTAGGTCTTTCTAAGAATCGACATGCATGGGTTTCTGATGAGGGAATCTTCAATTAACTAGAGTGACACTTGTGGATGCACTAGTGCACCAACTGACTGTTAACTCTCTAGTAGTTCCATGAATAGTTTGGAACTAATTTAACTGAACATAACTCTTTAACTAAGTTATCTAATTTACCACTCAATTTAAACTCATACTCGACCCCTAAAATTTAGGGAGAACATATACTTGACTTCAGAAATACTTCCAACTCGAAATTCCTAAGCTAATTAAGTTAATTAAACTTAATTAACTATTTACAAGTTTCTATGAGAATAGAATTCGATTTTAATTCTCAGTTTAATTCAAGGACAAATTAAATTAGAATTTCTTGTTGGCATTTCTCAACATGTTACAACCTCGAAGCTACCCATACCATTTTAATCTTGTGGACATGAAGTACCAAGTATGACTGTGGCAATCCCTCCCAAAACTAACTCAATTGGAGATCCTAACAAGATGACATGGAAAAGGATTAGTCATCCAATAGTCATAGTCACTTTACAAAATAATGAGGAATTAAGAGTAAATCATTTCTGAAAAGACTTACCATAAGAGTCTTTGATATTAGATCTGAGGCAATCATATACTTGATAAGATTGGGGAACAGAAGGATAGATGTGGAGCAATGTTGGCACAGAAGTGAGATCAAGGGAAGACCATGGGTTCAGGTGCGAAGGGCCAACAATGGCTCATTGTAGTCTAGGACAACACCGAAATTTTCACCTTACCCAATGGATAAGGAGTCTCACCCGAGGCGTGCCATGACCAGAAGTAAGAAGGGTTCAACATGGGGTCAAGGTTATATCAACCATCAATATGTAAGTGAAATTATAGATATACTTAGGGTAACAACATATCATTCAGTACAACGAATCTACCACATACATAGACTTGCCGTATATTTAAAATTTTAGTAGGTCCATATATCATGAGAAAATGCATACATCATACCAGGAAACTAGTCCAAATATTCATTCATATTAAGTCAACAAGATAGTAGTACATAATACATTGGCCTTAGCCACAAATAACTACAGGAAATACCCGATTACAGGATCTAACTACCTATGACAAATTCAACTTGCTTCTCGGTTACTGGGTTAGTCTTCAATCCAGATGTTCTAAGCAACTACATCTTCCTCTCTACTCATCTGTGACTAGAAGCTACTACCAATTCATCAAACTTCAACCAACCCCTTTCTCCTTATAGATTTCTCCTTTTGTATTCCTTTTGCCACTTGCACTGCTAGTTCCCACTTACTTGTTCCTTTCCTTGGCTGCCTCTCATCTGCCTTGTCTGCGCAGCTCCCATTGCCTTCTACTGAGACCTTGCCACAACCATCCCGCAACTTCCCGTTCCTGCCTTCACCCCAATTGTCATTTCCGGAACCTAACCGTTGCTGCCACCACCCATTTCCTCTTCTTTATATCTTCAAAATCTTACAAAATATTTTAAAAATCAAAATGAAGGCCCTAACAGTCCCCGACCACAATTCTTTGACTCGTCCTCGAGTCAATTCATTTCGAACTCTGTAGGTCCTATTGGTGTCTCAGTAGGTACTCCTGTCGGTGGCTACTCTAGTTCTACCGACTGGCGAGCTAATGCTCCCGTTGTCTCGACTGTCATTTGCGGGGTAGTTTCTGCTCCCATTGCACCTTCTTCCATCTGCTACCCTTCCTTTCAAACAAAGGCCCCAATTCTGAAACAACGGTGGTCGTTTGCTACCTGAATTAATTATACTTTTGGAGGGTAGCCTCCCATCTGACAATGATTGTGTCAACTTGTTGAGTGAAGTATTCAGCTATGTTGGACGTTAATTCGGTTGGCTTTTGACTTCGCAGATTCTCCCATTGTTCTCCACTATTGTTGCAGACTTATTCCAGAGCCAGAACCTATAGACGGACAGGTGGACGCAGGTCTCTCATCAGCCTTTTGGCTTTCGCTGGTTCTTCTTCAATTTGATCAACCTATGCTTGAATGGTAGCAATTTTCTTGTCAATCTGCTGGAGTTGGTTGGAATCCATGTAGTCCCTGCTACTGGAAAATAGCACCTGTAGCTGCTCTCTCATAGTGTATACTAAATGATTCTTCAATGCAAGGCTTCTCGACTAGTCATGAACTCTTTCCATCAAGGCATACCCGTCTGCTAGTGCATCAACAAGTGCTTGCTTCTTGGCTTCTACCTCGCTGATCTTCCCCTCTATTGTTCTCACATATATATCGATCGGGTCTGGTAGGGTTGATCTTCGTGTTTCCAGCTTCTTCTTCATATCAACGTTGGTTTCTACCAAATTTGAACATGCTGCTTGGATGTGATCGCAGCAAATTTCCAGTGTGCAGGCTGTAATGTCCTTTGGAGCTTATGTGTTGGCATCTACGATCGTTAGCCATAATGACCGAAACTTCTTTGTTACATGATCAACCAGCGCCTGCAAATTTGTATTTGCTTGTCGTAGTTGATGTCTCTCCTCTGTTACTTCCAGTAGTTGTTGATTTTTTTTCTCGTGCTCTTTGGCCAAATCATCATGTATCATTTCGGCTCTTTGTGCCACTTGGTGAATAAATGCAAACAATTGTGCCGAAGACCAATGCTGCATGGTGTCGACTTGCATTGTGCTTGGTTCTGGAAAATTTTGCTGAATTAGTAGGCAGCTGGCAATGTATTTATCATAATGGGAGCTGGGAGAATGAACTGGTTGTGATTGTCGAGTGAACTAGGGAGTGGGAGGAACAATATTATGGTTAGGGAATATCGGGAAACTTATAGGGAATAATGGTTGGTATGATTCACCCCCCCCCACGGAAGAATTGTGGTTGGTCCTTTCTCCTAAAGTGGGTCTGACCCACAAAGTAGAGAGACTAGCGAGGTATGTTGGGTTCCACTGGTAGAGGTGGCCCCTCTAAACTGCTTTGTTGATTCGGCCTCCATACTTATAGTTGCAAGTCGTGTGCCGGAGGGGATGGTTTCCGACAGGGTTGCGGAAGTGGAGGTAGTGTGCGTAGAAGATTCCCATGACTGAGGTTGGATAGTAGAGGTATGGGGGGGGGGGATTTCTTCAATAATTGGGGATGCGGAGGTTGATTGTCTGATCTCATCAGTAAGGCCGACAATGTGAATTATCAGGGTAGTTATTAGCGTCTTAGCTGTTGGGTTCCCAACTAATTTTTTCTTTTTGGGTTTCAGGACTGTTAGTTGGGATGGGGTTCAAGCACCCCCAGTGGGGATTTCCATAGCCAATGGGGTTGTAATTATTGTCAAAAACATAGTAGAACCTTGAAATTGCATGGGCTAGTTATCCTCACTTGAGTGCTCATCGAAGCTTGCGATCGTCTGCCTTATCGCAAACATTTGTTATTCCATGTGCAACACCATTGGGTGTATATCGTCTTCAGCTGGCCTGTTTTTGCTACTTTCTCCTACTTCTCCTGCTTGCAATTGTGGCTTTAATCCACTAAAAAAATATTGGTACTTCCCCTTTGTAATTTTGTAGGCCATCCTCGACCATGATACAATCTCTCTATGGAGTGCCTCTTCAGTCAAAACAGATTTTGTGGCCTCATCTTGAAAGTGTCAAGATGGACACACCATCGTTGAAGGTAAGTGTGTCCATGTGAGGCTCCAACCCATATTTCCTCGGAGAACTCATCCAGTAGTGGTTTGGGTGTCCTCTCCATTGACCTGATTGCAATTAGTAGCAGCTCATACCATTCAGTGAAAGCTACCTCATTAATTTCATTATTGCTTGGGTCCCCCAAAGCTCTCTATGGCTCATATTGGAGCACTAATGGTTGTCCTTCAGTGATCTGCATCATCTCCCTCCCCCTTGGTGGCCACCATTTCCACATGGCCAGAGACATCAATATGTATCTAAGCAGGAAGTTGGTACTTCACTTGTAGATATCTTCACATGCTTCGAAGAGCTTGTTTAGTACGAAAGTAGACTAGTTGAGCATTTCTCCATTGCAGCAATGCTCTGCAACTGAAATTTAATCTAGAGTGCATTCATTTCTTTCAAAGTTTCTCATGGTCTTGCTTGCTATGATGTATCAGGCGAACCTTATCTCAATCTTGTTGATCATGTCAATTTTTGCTCCCCTTTCGCCGCGCTTCATTCCATATTTTTCATAATAATCATCTTCTTCCTGCTTCTTTTTCCTTTTCACGCCTACTTAGAACGTTTTGTTCATCACATTTCCTCTAGCTGACAGCCTTGTGAGATGATGGATATCATCTACGTGAATTGGGTACTCGTCAAACCATAGGGACCCCCCATGCATTCTACAGGCTAATAATCAGGTACACTGCATTGCACCCAATTAAGTGCCAAAGACCGGTAAATTTCTCAAATTGATTAGCATCGACCTCTGTAATCCTCTAAAATATTCCTTGACTCTGGTTGTTCTGGTGCCATCTTCCTTCTGAATTTCTTCCGTATAGACCTCCCTTTTTAGCGTTGGAAATTGGAAATAATCAGTAAAGTCATTTTCAACTAAGGTATATTGTCATATTTTCCATATAGATTTTCTAGCAGGGAAATTCACTCATCTAGTTTATCCTTTGGAACTTAGAGAATTCCCTTTGCCATTGCTCTACATCTATGATAGATAATCATCACTTGAGGCTTCGAACTTCTGCGCTTTTGTTGCTGTTCTTCAGAGTGGAATTAGATTTTCTCTGCTACCTGCACTTGAAATTCTGTAGCTTCCTTCATTATCATGGAAATTAAGTAGTCAAGCTTGACACAACATTTCCTTACTGGACTTTGGAAACTAATTACTATGACAACTTTTCCCATGTATCCTAACCGTGATTTGCAACCATCAGCTGACCTAGACCTGGAATTTCTGATGTCAATGTGGAAAGGACAAAGTGGACTGCATGTCTTATTAACTTTGACATAATGGAGGGTATTTATTAGATAAATTTGTTCATAACAAGAAAATATTTTACGGCTTCCACTTGACAGTTCCATTATTAGTTACTTATTATGGAAATGACTACTCGTGCGGCAGAAAGGACGGACAAAATGTGTGATTATTAAGACTAAAAAAGTGTTTGCCTACGTGTAACTTAAGAAATAGAAATGCGTGTGCCTATGAGTGACTGTTATGTCTACCTATTCCCCCCTGACCACAAATGGGTTGCGGTATTATGACAATTTTGCCAAACCTTATTAACGCTTTTGCTTATTCCTACTAAAAGGATGATAAAATACAGAAACTTCAAATGAATACTGAAATGACTTGGGTAACATTTGTTGACTACTACCTACTTGCGGGCTCAAAACCGAGACCCCTTTAACTTGATAGTGTGTTCGTTGGCATGTGGAAGGGCTTCAGGTGTGCACCGTTTACCCAACCTTGTATCATTTCTCCATCTAGTTGCACCAACCTTACCGTTCTAGAATCTCCGATTTCTACAACTATGAACGGGCCCAACAAGTGCATCTGCAATTTATCCGGGAATTTTTGGAACTTGTTGTCATATAATAACATGTGATCTCCACCTTTAAATGAATTCTTTTTTATATGCCTGTCATACCAAGCTTTTTTCCTTCTCTTCTCTACTGACTGGTGAAATTCGACCAAGAATCTAGATTCATCAAGTTCCATCAATTGATTTAGTCTTTCTCTTAATGCTACATTATATGTCATTTTTGTTGCCTCAGAAATAAACATGCTGGGTACTATGAACTCTGTTGGCACTACTACTTCCTTCCCATATACCAGCTGAAATGGTGCTTTTTTATGAAGTCTTTTCATTGTCGTTCTGTATGCCCATAGAGTTGTTGGTACATGCTCATCCTAGTCATCCATGTTAGCTGATATAATTTTCGTGAGACCTGTTTCCATTATTTTATTGAATGTCTCAACAGTCCCATTAGCCTGTGGATGATATGGACTACTTTTATGATGCTAAATAAGAAATTTCTTGAGAATAGACTCAATGGTTTCATTTATAAAATGTGTTCCTTGAACACTTTCCAAGCTTTTTGGGCATCCAAATCTTGAAATTATATCCTTAAAAATTAACCTTGCGGCAGTGTTGGACATACAGTCTTTGAGTAGTGTTGCCTCTTCCCATCTTGTGAGATATTACATGGCAATTATTATGTATCTTGCATGTGAATGTTGCGTTGGTGGTGTTATGGGTCCGATGAAATCTATTGCCCACTTCTCAAAGATCTGCACTATATGAATTGGTTTTAACGAGAGTTCATCCCATCGAGAAGACTTCCCAACCCTATGACAGACATCACAATTATTAGCATATTCTTTAGAATCTTGTGGATGGTTGGCCACCATAATCCTGCATGCAATATCTTCCTTGCAGTGGCTTTTCCTCCTACATGGCCTCTCGTGACCCCAACGTGACATTCCCAAAGCACATCTTCTCTTTCATGCTAATGGATGCAGCATCTTAGGACTTGATCAAGGAGAATCTTATAGAGATGTCCTACGATTAGTTGATAGTATTTTTACCTTACTATTAGATGTCACTACTGTGTTGGTGTATACCCCTCCGTGCAGTGCCCTGTTGATAATAGACCTGCAATTTCTTCTCGATAGTCCGGGACTGCTTCTATTCTGAATAAGTCAGCATTGGGTAGTTAATCATCTAATGCCTCTTCATTCGCTCCAGTCTCCAGTCGTGACAGATGATCCAGCCCCACATTCAGTCTTTCGGGTTTGATGACTACCTCGAAAGGGAATTCTTGGAAGATTAATAACCACTGCCATATCGTGCCTTCTAACACTGGTTTGTTTACTAAATACTTCAGTGTTGAATGATCTGTGAAAATTTTGAATAGTGCTCCCAACAAGTAATGCTTGAATTTTTGGAAAGAGTGGACCATGTCTAGTGCCTCCCTCTCTGTTGTTGTATAGTTCCTTTCTGAAGTTGACAACTTCTTGTTGGCATAATACACCAGGGGATCCACATTTCTTTCCCCTGTTTGTGCTAAGATTGCTCCTAGAGTGATTCCTAACACATCAATATGTACATGAAATATTTTGTTCCAATCTGGATAGACAAGGATCAGAGCACTTACCAATTTCTCTTTCAATTTATCCAATGCTTCTTGACAGTTTTCTGTCCAAGTGCATACTTCAATCATCTTCAGTAACCTCTCCATCAGGGTTGCGATTGATGCATAATTCCTAATGAACCATCGGTAAAACCCTGTATGGCCTAGACTGGACCGTAGTTGCTTTACATTGTGTGGTGGTTCCATGTTGAAGATTACTTCAAAATTTGCTGGATCTACGCACTTCTTTAGGTTTAAGGAAATTTGCAGTTGTCGGTACCTTTTAAACATGACCCTTAGTAAGCTTGATTGTTTCTTCAGTAGACTATATATTGTCCAGTAATCCATGTACACTTCTAGGAACTTGTTGAAGCCCCGAAAATCAGGTTTACAACAAGGGGGATACCCACCCGATCTGGACCTTGAAAGTAGAGCCTTTTCTGTTTGGGATGGTGGGTTCGACTGGGGATAATGGGATAATGAGAATTGATATTTCCTTTCTAATAATTTCTAAGTAAAATGCTTTTATTTAAAATCTAATTTAACAACATGCAATTGTATTCTAATGAATAGAAATATCTAATTCTAAAACTAACACGGGATTTAATCTTTTAGTCATGCGATCTAAAATAATTTCTAACAACAATTGGTAATAAAGATCATTCAATCACTATGAGAATAGAATTCAATAAAGATAAACTATTTCGTATAAAAAGTTAGCCGAAACAATTGTGAAAATCATATCGCATAATAATTCATTCATATATTAAGCATAAATAGAATGACCATCACCGTACAAAAGTGCCAAATGATAACTCAAAAATTCAAGCATTCATATATAAATAACTGAACATAAATGTCACCTTAACACATAAGCATAAATCGTTAAGAGATAAAAGTACCATTGATAACAAGTTCTACTCATGAGCTTTAGCAACAATGATTTATATCCTCTTAATTCAACATCTACTAATAGTACAAAAGTGCAATTTCAGTAGCAGATATTAGACACAGATATCAATAAATCTTGTTCCATTCATTCATCAAAACCATCTTGGAGGGTGCAGAACTGCATGTTTTGAGGAAACGTTTTTGACAAATTTCAGGACCTCTCTCTAAATGCATGAGAAGGGTTGAAATACTACTAGCTAAATCTAAAAATAGTTTATTACAAAAATATAGGAGGAGGTTTAAATGACCATCCTCATCTAAGGCAAAAAATAAAGCAAAACTAAAACTAAAACTGAATTTGGCAATTAACTATCTATGTATCTATTTTCTGTGGTTGCAAGCATTCAGCATCAGCGTGAGGAGAGTTGGTTGGCCGACCTCCGACTTTAGTTGCCCTGCGAAAATAGAATCGACAAGTGTTGGCGCCATCTTCTCGGTAGAGTTAATGAGGCATTTGAGAGTCATGCATTGACTGTGTGGTTTTGCCAAGTATCGCCAATAAGAATCCCAAATCAACTTATTTAAACTCTTGATAGACTCTGCTCTTTCTTTAGGCTTTTGTCTCCAGCTTGTCTATAGATGTTGTGCATTTGGTAGAAATTCTGGAGTGGTCTCTAATATGAGATTTTCTCTGTGCAAGTTTTCATTGACATAGTCCATGACATTGCTTGTCGCTGTGGCTGCTTCTTCTGCCGCTTGTTCCACTTTCCTGATCTGTGCGTCCCACTTATTAAAGAGCATTTCTTTGTGGGCTTCAATGATTATGGACGCGCCTGCCTTTTTTCCTTCGTCAGATTCCTGCCAAACTAAATACTCAGAAAGTCTTTTATCAATCAAATCATAATCATGTTGCAAGTCCACCGCTTGATTAGTGATTTTGTCGCTTATCTCGCAATAGGAGTTCCATTACGATATTCTTTGGCATAATCTTTCTTGCTACTGCAAGAGTTGGTCATTCAAGGAATTGGATTCTATGACAAACTCTGTAAGCTTGGGATCATCTTTATGCATCTCTTGCAAATCCTGTAACTAATTTTCTTTTTCGACCAAACTTTTTTTGTATCCCAGCTACATCTATTGAAAATCTTGCTGTAATTTTTCTAGTTTTTTCTCTGCTTCGTTGTTGGCACTGGCTTACTGTCACTGTTGCTGCAAAATCTGTATTTGATCTTCTTTTTCCTTCAATAACTGATGTACCTCGATGCTTTATCAATGGTCGCAGAAGCATAGGCTCCTACGATCTGAGATAATTTAGTGAGATTTTTGGTAGGGTCAGTGGTAGGATCTCGCCAGAGAACGTCTAACTGTTCTGCTTCAGGTGAGAGTATGTTTTCCAATTTCCTTTTCTTCCTTTGCCTTCTTATCACTGCCTTATGCTGCGGACTATAAAATACATCTAGAGGAGGAATTTCCTCTATCTTGAGTATGATTTCAGAAGATGGGGTAATGGGGATATATTCCATTTCTGGAGCATTGCTTATTATTTCAATGACCATATCATTTATTGTCTGTACATTACTCTTAGGTGTCTTTGTGCTCTGCCCCTTAGTATTAATTAAGTCATTGAATGTCTCCCATTCTTTATCCAGCTCAGTTCTTGCTGGTGGTGGCTGGATGATGAGAGGGAGAAGATTTACCTGTGGAGTAGTCAAAACCTATTGGTCTGGGCGCTCTTTAGATTGGGCAGTATCTCTTACTGACCCTTCGCTTTTATTATGGTCACTCTCAGACCTTTTAGAGCGTTATGAAGATTCTCTCCCAGACTTAGATCTCGACTTGCTTGTGCCTAAACTTCCACTTAGACTGATGCTGGGAGTTGGATCCCTTATTGGTTCCAAGCGTAACTTATCCAAAGGGATATTAGCTAATCTCCTTTCTCTGTATAATTTGAATTCTTGAAATTCTACTGGAGGAAATTGCAATTGGGCCGAATGCAGAACTTATTTAAGTGTACTTTTATGCTAAATGTATCATCAAAAAGATCATCTTCTTTGGAAAACACTTTTATTTTGATGGCAGTAGTGAAATTCTTAATGATATCATAAGGATCGAATTGTCTTCCTGTAAATTTGAACAATCGTAGACATAACATGTTGTCTACTTCTTTGAATGCATGACCTAAATCAAACAGTGAAAAGGCCCCACAGGCCACAGGAAATTGCGGCTGAATGCCCTTATTCTTGTCCTTCAGTTCTTTGCTCATACCTCCCACCCCGTAGGTCTGGTAGGCAATCTCTCGTGCCGGTAATTTATCAGGGACATATAAGGGTAAGACATGAGGGGAAGCAAGGATTCCAAATACTCTGACATAGGTGAAAATCTCTTCTCCAAACCATATTGCGACAAGGAGAATGTCAACTTCCGCTTCAGGAGAAAATCTTGGAGCGTCCTTATTATACGACATTCTGTACAGGGGTAGCATGACTCCATGACAAATTTTGTAAAAATATGGAATAAACTTGGAATCCCATAATTCCTTATGATAAATATGTATGGGCAAGGGATCCTGAGTAGTCCACTTCCAACCCATTAGAGGAAACTTGGAAACATAACATATTGCATCCATAACATAAGCAACCAAACAGAAAGGGGGATAAATCCTATGAGTAGTAGTTCTTTTGGACCGGTAGTTTAAAATAGTTGTGGCTCAATTATCAGAAAATATCTTAGCCCAATCCACAATAGTAGCATTAGAGGCGTCATCTAATAAGGGTAGCCATTTAGATGGAAACTTGTTGATGTCGGGCTTCCCAAAAAGTCTATAGAGCATAGCAGCAACAAAGCAATATGGGGAAGCGAGAGAACTAGTACTATACATACCGTGTTTATCCTTTTTTAGTGGTTCATCCCTTCTTGACCATTCCTTGGTGCATTCCACCAGATCTTCGTTTTCTTTAGAAAACTTCTCCATGAACTTTTTGTTGCAAGTTACCTGTGGCTTTGGTAGATGATACATGGTCCTTAAATCTTGGGCAGTGAACGACCCAATGAGTCCTTGGCTCTGAGTCTTAAACTGTTTGTCTATTATATCAGCACAATCCAGTACCCATTTGACCATGTCCGTGTATGGAAGAATCTTGGTTCTTGCTGCTATCTAGTGAAAGAATGAGCATGCTAGTTTTGTAATTGACACCTCAGATGACCCGCGTGAGTCTGCAGTTGCCATAATCTTCATTACTCTGGGATTTTCTTCCTCGAGTAGATTGTACATGCCCTCCCAAGTAGTAATGCCAGCGTCTCTGTTACAAGTGGTGTCTGTGTATAGCAGCGTCATTTCTTTGTCTTCAGAACTCGGAGATTTTCCATTCTTTCCCATAACATTCTGAACACTGCTATGTATACCTTTCTGCTTTTTGCTCCTGCAATTTACAAATAAGGAAAGAGTAATGATAAGAAATAAGGTGACGGGAAAGCTTTAAATGCCAAAATCATATAAAATATATCACCCTAAGTGAAATGAATTTTCGATCAGATCAAAACCTTCTTTCATTAATGATCATCAAATAACTCATTAAATTAACATTAATGCGCATAACTTGGCATCAGATTACGATTTTTTTTTTGAATGATAAACCCTGTAGATTTGCGATAAAGCAATTTTGCAATTTGCTTCGCAATATCACAGATTGTAATATCACTAATCTGTTGTGTTTGACAATCATCTATTACCATATGTTTCTGCGAAATGAAATTTGCGAGACGTGTCATCGCATATCGGCGGTTTGAGGTATTTCACTTTAAGTGATACTAGAAGCATATGAAAACTACACTGGGATGAGTTTCTTCAGTGTGCGATCTCGCATTGCAATTTCACAATCTTAGGAGTTTGTTTATAGGATGTTATCCATTACCTTTTTTGCGATGCAACGCTTTCTTTTTGAGAGAACTTATCATAAAACTTAAGCCTTTTTTGGATTTTGCGGATATTTTCCTAAGTTTATGATAGTAAGATTTATTCAAAAAGGGAATACAAATGCTAATTTAATTTTTTTTATTTTTTGATAAGGGTTCCCTTCTTTTAGTATTACATAAAACTAAATAAGAAGGGGGGGGGGGGGGGGGGGGGGGGTTGTTGTTGGACACAATAGAACCTGTGAATGTAGTCTCACAATGCAGTTATAAAAATCCTTGAGAAGACCGCATGTGCATTCTTCAACCTAAAAGGCATTACATGGTAAGCATATGAACCCCATTCATTGGTGAACGGTGCATTCATTTTGTCTTCTTCGGCTATTCAGACATGATGGTAGCCCAAGAATCCTTACGTGAATGAATATGCTTCATTAGCAGCTACATTATCTAGGACTTCATCACTGAAGGGTGTCGGAAAGGGATCATGCACACATGCATTGTTCAGGCTTCGATAATCAATGCAGACGGTGATTTATGTCATGTCTTTTTTGTTTTGTATGACCATTAGACTTATCCATTTCGCTTCATCTACTGGAAATATAATCCCCGCTTCTAACATTTTGTCAATCTCCCTCTTAACCTTTTCTTTTGCCCTAGGGTTTAACCTATATGAATTGTGCTTCATTGGATGGGCATCCGGCTTCAAAACAATCTTCATCTCCCCTATGTCTCCTTTTATTCCTTTTAGCTTTGCTACCGATGCTGGGAACAAGTCTTGGTATTCCTACAACAGGTCAAAAATCTCTTTTGTTGTCTGTTCATTCCAATAATCCCCCATAGACACCATATTGGGTTTATCTTCCATTCCAATATTTTTCTTCCTCAATTTCATTGGTAGCAGGTGTGCGACTTCTCCTGTGGGACTTTCTTGTATATCGCTTTCCCCTTCTATTTCCTCAAAGGTCAGATGTCTCAATATTTCTAACCCATCTTCATTTGTTTCTACATCCACTTTGTCAGAGGCCATCTATTCTATAAAACTTGTGTCATTAAGATAGTATAAGAACTTTTCATCAACGCAACCTTCAAATAACTGTCCTGGGGTGAACATGATTCTTTTAATTGCATGTAATGTCTCAGTCATGTGTATATCATCATCCTTGAATGAGAAGCTGCTAATGAACTGGGCCGCCATGGTATTCCAATCCACTTTTTGTTTATAGAGCTCTTCTTGCACGTACCAAGCTTGGGGGATGTTACCTAGGGTATGTATGAACACACATACCCAAAGTTCTTTCGGAATCATTTTTCTTTCCCACCTTCCTATGCAAGCCTCTAAGTGCTTCATAGGATCCAAATTACCTCTATATTTCATTCTATTTTGCGGGAAATCTTCCTCCTAACTAAACCTCTTCCTCATGGTTGCTTTATAGTTCCCCATTCTCGAAATGTGTTGCGGTGCGTCCTCCACCACCTTGCTGATGTGGCGAGTAGCGCGATATCTAGAAATGGGACTTTATGATCTTGTCTTACTTCTTTGTCTACTTTGTTTAATAAGATGTCCACTAGTTCAATGCCATGGAATTTGGGATAGTCACTTACCTCTGCCCCTATCAAATTTATTCTGCCTATATTTGTGCAGCATTTGGTATCAATTTCATATCCTTCTTGCTATCATGCATCCCACACACTTCCAAACCAGCTTCCGAGCTCTGAATACTCCTCCACTTGACAAATCCTCCAGCTATACGATTTATGTAATCATCTCTTTTACATGTTGTTAGTGTGTATAGCTGGTCTAGCATTCTTGGCTTGTCCCTATCATCTACAGGTTCCATAAACCTGGGTCCTTGATATGGATCCAAGGGTTGTATCACCCTCATTCCATCTACTTCAAAGATCATTATTTCTTTCTTCAGGTCGATGAAAACATAGTTTTCATAGGCCCAATCGATCCCAAGGAGTGTTGGATATGGGTCCTTGTCACCCATTATGTTAATTACATCAAATTCAGTGTACGTCCTTACTCCCACCACATCCACCTCTACATTTTCCAGCCTTCCAATGAGTAGGATACAATATTGATTCACCATTCTCAAGTGTATCAATGAATATTTTAGCTGCGGCATCCCCATCGTCTCCCATGCTTTCCTGGGGAGGATGTTTACATCCGACCCCAGGTCCAACATCGTGTCCTTGATTTGGAATCCTGCATTCTGAGCATTGATTCATAATTCCTTTCCACTTCTCTTTTTATTCCACTGTACTCATCTTGTATGCCTTTCTGGTAAGTCGGCAAATGGTCGTTCTACTTCCTCTTCCTCCTATGGCAATGCTGCTTTTAAGCTTTTGCGTAATTCTTTCAACATGTGTTCATCATCAACAATTTGCAGAAATAATTTAAACCATTCTTCTATCGGATGAGAATTTTTGAGCACGTGGTTATTCTATTTTGGGTTTTCCTTTATCTCAATCATCCCTTCAAACAGTATAGTTTCCTCATAATAATATTGTTTTTGTTGCACAGGCTTGTGTCGGGGATGTTTCCTTAACGATCGAGGGTGGGTCCACCATACCCTGATATTTCCCCCTCTTGTAACTATATTTATATTAGTTATGGGAAGAGTTTCGTCTGTACGAGGTTTGACATTAACCAGGTTAGCCCCTCTTTGTCTAGTCCTTTCCTCCCAATTGCAATGAGTTCTGGGCAATCCTCTGTGGTGTGCGTATTGATTCTTCATTGTGAACACCACGGCCTCTTAGGTAGTCGACATTCCCTGGTGATGTGCCC
Source organism: Pinus taeda (assembly GCA_000404065.3). Taxonomy (NCBI): domain Eukaryota; kingdom Viridiplantae; phylum Streptophyta; class Pinopsida; order Pinales; family Pinaceae; genus Pinus; species Pinus taeda. Next base: position 61,790 of record APFE030060655.1, on the reverse strand, counting down.
CTTTTGGTAACATTTGTAGCACCTTACAGGACCTATTCCTCCCACTCTTCCTCCTCTCCCATTTCCTCCCCGTCCTCCCCTGTTGGACTCGTTGATTTTGAACGCCGACCTGTCTAGCCATTTTGCTAAAGAATCCAATGCCCTGCGCTGGTCAGTGTGATGCGTTGTAGGTTGATCTAGGATACTTTCGCTTATAGATGTATGAAAATAATCACATGTAAAATTGCAGCTTAACCCAGGAATTTAATGTGAACACAAGGAAAGAACAAGAAAGCACATAAAAGGCACAAAAAGAAGACAACAAGACTTGATAACAGAGTACGTCCAATTCAGACTATGTCTCTAGGCCCAACTCGAACAATGGGGAGGCCTTTATATTAAATGGCATGAAAATAAGAGGATTACAATCATCAGCTGCATACAAGAGGCTTATACCTCCATTATGAAAGATGGCTGTGAAATGGAGAACTCAGATGGAGAAGTGGGCAACACCAATGCGTCTGCGATGTTGAAAGAGGCTGAAAACATATAAAATTTTTCCAAAAATAGACGAAGTGCACTATCGGCCTCCTGCCAAATGAAACAACATGCTGCAAATTCCTCTCCCCATGCTTGTCCAACCATCGGGCTTTTATAATGGGTCTTTCGGACAAATCCCACTTAAATCAGGGCGGTATGGATCAAAATAGAGGCTGATGGAGTGGAAGGATCGGTAGGCACAACCGACCCTTAAATATAGCCTCTTTATCGTTGAAGAGATAAATACCAAAAAACCCAAGGAAACACTAAAATCTGGCAAAGTCCATTTACCTGGATTTCAAAATTTGTTAAATCGGGCGTGTATTCCTTATCGGGTCTGAGCCGGAGATTGAAATTGGCATATCGGGGGTGCAACAGTCCTATTAATCAGGGATTGCCGATCGCTGATATCAGCGTCGGCCGATCGCATCGTAATCTTTCTCACATATCGACCCGGTGTCTTGATCGCCGATAACAATCTCACAAATCGCATTATCACTGCATCGCAAGTTGGCCCCTGCCTACTCCGATATAGTTCGATATCTATCTTATCTATCTATCTATTATATATATATAATATATATATTATATATATATAATTATATATATATATATATATATATATATATATATTTATATATATTATATATATATAATTCCTCCGATTTGATTGCCCTTTAATCACCGATGCCGATTTAATCAGAGATCGGCGAACGGGGTTTTCACTGTGCCCTTCTTAAGTCTACCTCCATCGATCCTCCAATTACGTTTTTTGCCTTTTAAGGCTTAACCCATTTTTAAAGGAAAAATCCTCATTTTCTTAAGGAACAAAGCAACCTTCCTTTCGCGATAACTTCATCATCCGGAGTCGAATTGAAGTATCGTTTGCTCCATCGGAATCAGGATGACGGGATATATGCTCTGGTTCTGAGTTGACTTCATTCTGAGCACTTTAATTTATGAGATTTTCCATGCCATTGTATTTGAAGATCCACCTAGATCAATCCTCCCCATTGGACCGCCAAAAGCTTTCATTAGTCAATTGGCAAGTGAGGGAATTTTTCCCTCACTTTCTCTTTCTCCAGCCATTTGGCCTTGCTGGGGTACATTCCCTTGAAACCAACTCGAAGGTATTCTACATCTCCTCACCGTGAAGTCCTGGTTCTTCTGTCAAGGACGATGTCCTCAGGTAACTCATTGAGATATTCTGGTGCAAAATCATCGACTGTAGGAACTGTGCCCACCTCATCAGTGTCCATGAACAAAGGTGGTTCATACAGCTTTAGGTTCTCCAAATTCACTACTGAGTACATCTTCATATATACCGACAAGTCAAGACGAAAGGCATTGTTCCCAATCTTCTCCAAAATGGTGAATGGTCCATACCGGATTGGTTGCAACTTCTTTTCTTCTCCCTTCATCGTGTCTTTGCTGATGTGGAACCACACTTTATCACCCATTTGGAATTGATGGTCGACTTGGTGTTTATCATGTCGAGCCTTGTAACGGGCTTGAATTTTCTCCAATTTCTCTTGCACTGCTTGGTGAATCAATTGGATTTGCTGAATGAACTGTTGAGCTTTGTCCCTATCATTATGTCCACTGGAGCCATCTTCCCTTCCAAAGACCATATCAAATGGGTCCTTTGGTAGGTAACCAAAACATGTCTCGAATGGTGAACACTGCGTTGATGAATGCACTACTCGGTTGTAGGAATGTTGTACATATGGGAGATGTTCATCCCACAACTTGGGATGTTTCCCAAAATAGCCTCGTAATAAGTGTACCACAATATGGTTTACAACCTCTGTCTGTTCATCAATCTGCGGGTGAAATGTCATGCTTCCTTTCAGTTTGGTGTCCATCATCCTCCACAAGCTGGTCCAAAACTCTCCAAGAAAGCGAGAGTCCCGATCTGACATAATTGATGTGGGTAACCCAAAGTGGTCCCAAACATGCTGAAAGAAAAGAGAAGCAGTTTGATTTATAGTAATCTACTTTTTGCAAGGCATAAGAACACACATCTTGCTAAATCAGTCAATGACGACATACAAATAGTTGTGACTCTTCTTGGGGAAAGGAAAACCTCCTACAAAGTCCAATGACACACTTTCCCATGGAAGATTCGGAATAGGGAGTGGTGTGTACAGCCCGAGTTTTCTATTAGAGGGCTTTGAAACAAAACACATCACACAACCCTTTACATAGCAAGTCACAATGCTTTTCATATGAGGCCAAAAAAAAAATCTTTGTACATGACATAAAGTCTTTTTGACACCAAAGTGTCTAGACACAAGAGAGGTGTGGGCCTCTCGAATTACATGTACTCTTTCCCTTATGGGTATACACAATTTACCAAGGTGATACAACAATTTCCCCTACAAGTGATAGTTGTCCACCTGTGAACCATGGGTTAGTTTTGCATAAACCTCCTTAAAGTAATCATTATTAGCATATTGTTCAGCATAAATCTCAAAAGATAATGAAGCATTATGGAAAATAACAGAAAAAGAAATAGGAGGGCGAGATAGCATATCAGCCACTTTATTGCTAGTGCCCTTCTTATACTTTATTACCAGATGAAACTGTTGAAGAAAGCCCATCCACCTGAAATGACGAGATTTCTGCAACTTGGTTTGTGATGGAAGGTACTACAAGGACTAATGATTTGTATGGATGATGGTCTCCTTGCCGATCAGGTAGTGTTTCCACTTTTTCACACTTTTCACCAAGGCATAAAGCTCCTTGTCATAGGTGGGATAGTTTATCACAGCTTGAGAAAACTTCTCAGAATGGTAACAAATTGGCTTCTTTCGCTGCATTTTTACAACTCCCATGGCATAACCTTCGGCATCGGTTTCGATCTTGAATGGCTGTTGGATATCAGGTAAGGCTAAGACTAGCACAATGTTGATATTCTCCTTCAATGTTTCGAAGGACTTCTGTTGTCTTCCTCGCCATTGGAAGACCTGTTTCACACTTGTCAATGTGTGCAAAGGTGTTGCAATAACAAAGAAATTAGCAATAAATCTCCTCCAATACTCAACTGCACCTAGAAAGTTACGGACCTCGGTTACACTAGTAGGCTTAGGCCAATTTACAATTTCTTCAACTTTAGAGGGATCAATTTTTAACTGACCATGACCAACAATATGACCTAGGTAACCCAAAGAGGTTTTCTCAAACTCACACTTTGATAATTTTACAAAGAGTTTTTCTTTTTTCATACATCAAGAACTTTCTTTACATGACACACATGATCAACCCAACTCTTACTAAAGACTAGTATATCATCTAAATACAAAAGAACAAACTCATCAATGAAAAGCTGCAATATATCATTCATAACCCTCATAAAAGTGGTTGGAGCATTGTAAAGTCCGAATGGCATCACCATCCATTCGAACAGCCCCTACTTGGTCTTGAAGGCAGTTTTCCACACGTCCTGCTTTGCAATTCTGACTTGGTGATAGCCACTGCGCAAATCCAAATTTGTGAAATAAACAACACTCTTTAATTGGTCTAATAAATCATCTATGCGTTGAAGGGGATAACAATTTTTCACCATGATATTGTTGAGCGAGTAGTAATCCACGCACATCCTCTAGGTGTCATCTTTCTTTGGCACTAAAACAATCGGCAAACCACACGGAGAGGTGCTCGTCCTGATGACACCTTGGTCTAGCAATTCCTCCACTTTTTTCTTGATTTCTTCCATCTCAATACCCGACATCCTGTACATGCCAATATTTGGCAGGGGGCATCATGTTGTAGATGGATTTCATGTTGGATTTCCCTCTTCGGAGGTAATCCCTTCGGTTCTTGAAACAACTCATCATAATTAGAAATTAAGTCAAATAATTCATGTTTATGTTTCTGATCATAGCCTTAGAAAGAATTAGCGAATTATGCCTCTTTTTCCCTTACAACCATAAGCATGCATCGCTTACTGGAATTCACCAATATTTTCATTTGTCCAGCGCTTACAAGGCTGGCATTGATTTTTTTTTTATGAGCCCTTACTATATATTTTACCCCATCTTTGGTGATTTGATATTTGTTTTCATGACAGAAAAAAATGCCTTTATATCATACAGGTATGGGCTCCCTAACACCATGCCATAAATATCCAATGGTATTACATCCAATTCTACTGCATCTACTAGCTTAGACGTGATCACAAATTTGCCCTTACACTGCTGGGTTACATTCAATTTCACTTTATCATGTATCCATCCCAGCGGGTAAGGTTTCGGGCGTGGTTTTGTCTCTAATCTGAGTCTTTTAACCAGGGATTCTACAATTAAGTTTGCTTGGGACCTAGTATCAAATAGAGTTTCAACTTTTGTATGATTTACAACAACTCTGATATGAAATACTTCAATTCTTTTTCGGTCATTCGAAAGGGACTCATTTATAGAACTGGTGCCTTCATGCGATTTAGAATTAACATGAGGTGTAAGAGTACCTTTGTTCCTGCTGCTGTGATCAACTCTTCATCTCCCAAATCCGATCCAAGGTCTTGCTGCGCCGTTGCCATTGTCTTCTACTTCCCTTTTCCTCCATACTTCTTTGGACGCTTTTCTGGGTGCTGCATCCAACAGTGATTGTCATCGTGGCATTCCTTCTTACAGTGCTTGCAATAAGGCTGCTCTCCTTCTTTGGCTTCTGTTGTTTTCTTTTCCTTCCCTTTCCATTTTTCTTTGGATTTTCTATTGGGAGGTTTGAATGGTGCCTTTCTGGACTAATCATCTCTTTCCTTTTTGCCCCTGTTCTCAATATGAATTGCTTTTACGCTGGCCGAATCAATAGTGGTTGGTTCAAACAACAACAATGAATGTCTAATATAACTATGCAGTGAGCCAATATACTTAGTAGTTACAACTTCAGGTGTGTCAAGTGAAATAACCAAATTCAGTTCTTGCTTCCTAAACTCTTTTGTAAAACTCTGAACATCCTGCCCTTTTCCTTTCCTTAAATATTGCTAATTCATCAAAGCTTTTTGCTTGTATCCTAAGGGATAAAGATATTCCTTTAATGTAGGAGTGAAATTAGGCCATGAGGAAAAGAGCTTACCCACATTCTTACTACTCTGCAATTTTCTCTCCCACTAAATGAGAGCAGTGCTGCTCAGCCGTAGAGAGGCTAGCTGGATCTTTGCCTCGTCCTCCATGATCTATTGAATCCTGCAGTAGACATCAATTTTCCTAATCCAATTATTAAGCTTCTTTGCGTTACTTTCACCACTAAACATAGGAAGATCAAATTTAACATCTAATTTAAGGAAGGGTTTCTTAGATGCATCCTTTGAATTTCTACGATTATGGTGGTGAGAGAAAGGAGAACCTTCACTCCTAGAAGGAGAAGGAGGGGGTTCTTTTCCACCATTCCCATGTGCTGAACCTTGTCCTTCTGGGTTCCTCTCTTCTACTTTCTCTAGCCTTAAAACCAGTTGACTAATATTCTTTGCCATTGAATAGAAGGTCTTTCTGATATTATGCTCCTCTTTAAGATGAGCTTCATCTTCTGCCATGTATCTCCTTCGAGGTGCACACCCTGCTTCAAGATCGAAAGGTTCTAGTTCCCCTTCACCTCTTTGAAGCCTATTTCTTGTTAGCATACAAACATGCCATTCACATCTAAAAAGCCCTGCTCTGATACCACTTGATCCAAGATACTTTCGCTTATAGGTGTATGAAAAGAATCACATGTAAAATTGCAGCTTAACATAGAAATTTAATGTGCACACAAGGAAAGAAGAAGAAAGCACATAAAAGGCACAAAAAGAAGACATCCAGACTTGATAATGGCATGAAAATAAGAGGATTACAATCATCAGATGCATACAAGAGGCTTGTACCTCCATTCTGAAAGATGGTTGTGAAATGGAGACCTCAGATGTAGAAGTGGGCAGCACCAATGTGTCCGCGGCATTGAAAGGGGATGAAAACATCTACAATTTGTTGAAAAATAGATGAAGTGCACTATCAACCTCGTGCCAAACGAAATAGTGTGTTGCAAATTCCTCTCCCCGTGCTTGTCCAACCATCGGGCTTTTATAATGGGTCTTTTGGAAAAATCCCACTTAGATCAGGCAGTCTGGATCAAAATAGAGGTCAATGGAGTGGAAGGATCGATAGGCACAACCGACTCTTAAATATAGCCTCTTTATCATTGAAGAGGTAAATACCAAAAACCCTAAGAAAACACTAAAATCTGGCAAAAATCCATTTACCTGGATTTCAAAATTTGTTAAATCAAGCATATATTCCTTATCAGGTCCGAGCTCGAGTTCGCAATTGGCATATCGGGGGTGCAACAGTCCTTTTAATTGGGGATTGTCGATTGCTGATCGCCAATCGCCGCATCACAAGTTGGCCCCTGCCTGCTCTAATATAGCCAATATATATATATATATATATATCGTTCCTCTGATCCGATTGCCCTCTGATTACCGGCCGATTTAATCGAAGATCGACGAAAAGGGCTTTCGTCGTGCCCTTCTTATGTCTGCCTCCATGGATCCTCCAATTGCAATTTTTGCCTTTTAAGGTTTAACCCTTTTTTAAAGGAGAAATCCTCATTTTCTTAAGGAAAAAAGCAACCTTCCTTTCGTGATAACTTCATCGTCTAGACTCAGATTGAAGTACCGTTCATGCCATTGGAATCAGGATGATGAGATCTACGCTCTAGTCCTAAGTTGACTTCATTCTGAGCACTTTAATTTCTGAGTTTTTCCATGCCATTTGTATCTAGAGATCCACCTAGATCATAGGTACACAAAACTCACAATAGTTGTTATTAGGGACGTTGGAGTACTTCTGTAGTATTGGGCACATTTGCAGTAGATGTCCATATATCATACAAATTTCACAGTATTCTTGATTGTTCCGCCCAGGGAAAGCTCCTTATGCTCCTACTTCCGCAACTCCTATTGTTGGTGGGGTTCCTTATGATCCTCCAATCCCCCCTAAACGGTTAATTCCTCGTAACTTAAAAAAATTTTGTCGTGACATGTCCCTCCACCATGAAGTGGATGCACCATACATTGGGTCTAACTCGCCAAATTGGTTGTATATCCTTCAATTTCTCCGTTAAGGTGGCAATCTGATTTTGAAGGCCCATAATCGTTGGATCCTACAATTCTGTCCCCCCGCCCCCCGATATTCGTGTGGGTATCTAGCCATAGCCTATACACATGATACTTGCTCTAAATCATCCTAGAGAGCCTCGATCTTCTGTTGCGTCAATGACGTTCTTATACGGGGCAAGAGGGCCTTGATGAACCAATCTCTCTGGTGATTAGGATCTAGTGTGTAACTCAACTTAGCAATAGCATCCTTAAATCTTTGCATTAGTTCCAAGGTAGTTTCGCCTTCCTTCTGCTTGATTTCCCATAGCTCTAATAGCCCCTGTTGGTCAGTTTGAGGTACTTTAAATTCCTACACAAAACCCCTCTTGATCTTATCTACTGTGGATTCTTGTTATGTTCCACCCATTTTATAAGCCAATGTAGAACTCTCTCCCTCAGTGTGGTCTGTATTTCAACTAATTTAGCGTGTTTGGTGTCTGTCGTGCTCTCCATATAGCTTCGCAGAGATACCATTGTTGTTCTATGTCTTCATTTCCTCTACCCACAAAATCTGGTTATCTGGTGAAAGATCCCGCCATGTTTATTTGAGTATGTGACAACAACACAAATCCCTTGGTTCCAGGCTGTTGAGATCTTTGCAGTCCTAGATTACTAATGCCATTAATTCCCGTGTTATTTACTGTATTGAAATTGGCCTTATGTTTCTCATGTACGTTGTGTCCTCATATTGCTTTAGCTAATTTAATAACAAATTTCTCCAGATTATAGTAAGGCACTAGGTGAAGGTTGGGAGGAACACTACATGTACCTTGGGGATATTTCTACTTACCTCTTGTGGATGTTTCTCCTTCGGCAAATAACCTTCTCATGACATTGCCCATTTCCTCTTACCTTTCCTCTTCGTGACCACTCGGTATTTGTTCCTCCGCTATCCTTCCTGCAACATGTAAGGAAGGATCCTCTTTATTATTCTCTCTCCTGTCTTTCCAATCGTCGTTATTATCTTGTCCTACATCTTATTTTATTCTCCCTTCCTCTCCTGAGTTCCTCGACACCACTCCTACTTGGTGGGGTCCTATTTTTCTCTTTTTCAGAGTCTAAAACACTCTCGCCTGCCACTTGTCAGCCAAAAACACTCTCCTCTATGCCCTAATGTCTCTGTATTTTCACAATCCTTCTACATCTGTTCCTTCTTAATCCACATCGACACTTCTCTCACCATCCTTACTCTTAACCCTGATTCAAACACCACTTTTGCCCTTGAAAATGATTGATAATTCTCTTCGGAAAACTCGACTATGTACCCCTCCACTATAGTCTGTACCCAAAAGTCAATTTCCCTTGTTAGATCATTGTCTAACTGTTGAAGCAATACAAGGTCTGAAGGATTCCAGTTATGACAAGCTAATGTCATTCCCTCTGATCAACTCTACACTTTCAGCCTTCTTAGCCAATCATACAAGTATTCTGGGAACTTCCACCATAATATATCATACTAGTCACTAGCACCCTCAGCATACAAAGTCTCTCTAGTAACTTTGGCAATCGGTTGACCGCTTTGAGTAGCTTGTTCTGCTATAAACTAATCTACTCTGTTATTCCACCAATCTCTAATATATTTCTTGAATATATTTGATACCATGTTCCGAACAGGTTCTTGTAACTTCAGGTCCTGGAAACGGAACCATTTGTTGGGACAAAACTGATATCAGGGGAAGACCCTAGTTTCAAGCTTGGAGGGCCAACAATGGTTTGTTCTAGTCTAGGACAACGATGACATTGTCACCTTACCCAATGGATAAGGAGTCTCACCCAAGGCATGTCGCGACCAGAAGTAAGAAGGGTTCAGCATCAGGTCGAGGTGATATCAACCATCTGTATGTAAGTGGAATTATACATATGCTCAGGGTAACAACATATCATTCAGTACAATGAATCTACCACATACATAGACTTGCAGTACATTTAAAATTTTAGTAGGTCCATATATCATGAGAAAATACATACATCATACCAGGAAACTAGTCCAAATCTTCATTCATATTAAGTCAACAAGAAAGCAGTACATAATACATTGGCCTTAGCCATAAATAACTACAGGAAATACCTGATTACAGGATCTAATTGCCTATGAAAGATTCGGCCTGCTTCTTGGCTACTGGGTCAGTATTTAATCTAGATGTTCTGAGCAACTGCATCTTCCTCTCTGCTCATCTGTGACTAGAAGCTACTACCAATTCATAAAACCGAAACCAACCCCTCTCTCCTTATGGATTTCTCGTTTTGTATTCCTTTTTCCACTTGCATTGCCAATTCCCGCTCAGCTGTTCCTTTCCTAGGCTGCCTCTCGTCCACCTTGTCCGCTCAACTACCCTTGGCTTCTGCTGACACTTTACCACAACCATCTCGCAACTGCATATTCCTGCCTTTCGCCCCAGTTGTCTTTTCCACAACCTCACCATTGCTACTGCCACCCATTTCCTTTTGTTTATATCTTCAAAATCTTACAAAATATTTTAAAATCAAAACGAAGGCCCCAAGAAGCAACAACATGAAACTTAATAAATTCCTTATTTTATTTTAATGAATGAACAAAAGTCGTGACTTTGAAGTAAACAACACCTGAAACGTAAAAACATAAGAGAAATCGTAAAAGAAACAACACTTTATTGAAACCAATAAATAAATAAATAAGTTAAGTTACAACATTTGTGATTTCAAGTGTAGCAATGTTGTTTCCTAAGGGAACATCAATGTGTTTCCAGGAGCAATAATCTGTCAATGGTGAATGAAAAAAAAAAAACTTTTGGAAAAAAACTTTGGCAGAAATGACTTAGATCTTCAAATGGAAATAAATTCTTCATTTCTCCATTTATGAATCTGTTAAGTAATGTAAAAGCCATGATGTTGTTTTCTTCGTATTAGTTGGTAATAGTGGGAACAATTTTGCAACAAGCTCTTATGATCCTTTTTTTTTTTTAGATTATGGCACCTAGAAAGATCAATCATCATTTGATATTAAATTTCTTAATATATTCTTGGATGGAATTCCCTTATTTCATTAGCATTATCTTCAAGAATCACTTTTTCATAAATGAACCTCGTTTATTCTCATGGGACCTGCAATAAACGAACATCTACTAGCAATAAAACATGAAATCATGGAATAAGAGAGGTGTATGAGATATCTTAATCCAAGAAATATGAAAAAAATAATAAGTAGCTGCTCTATAAAACAAATCCACAGAAAGAAATAAAAAAGTAAAATTCATTTATTACCTACAGGAGAGCGGTGACCAACCATACTAACCAACAATGCTTTAATCATAACTTATTTATTTTTCATATGATTTAAGTGATTCCAAAACCAAATGAAAGTGACTTCAGAAGGATATCTACAAAATAAATAATTTTTAAGAATTCCATGATATGATGTTCCAAATGTACTCAGAACAACTTGCATAACAAAGTTATTTTCGATTTCCCAACTTAGACCAACAATTGATATTTTAATCATAACTTTTGTGTTTGATGATGAATTGATATGATTAAAAATAGAGATGAAATTATATTCATGTATCTATCACAAATAGAATTTTTTTTTGAATACAAGAAAAATTGATGGGTCAAATATGCCAATGACCAACCGAAAAATCAAGGTTTTAAGAATGTTGATTTGCAATAGGCAATCAATGTTTTGGCCATAAATTTATCATATGATATTGAAATAGAGTGATTAAAATTTTCCTGTAGACTAGATTTATAATGTAATATAATATAAAAATATATTTACAAAATATATCCATTTAAGTCTCCAAAAACTAGCTATCCCAACTTTGTCCTTGAGTTACTTACTAGACACCCTGTCAATGTTATGGTCTTACTTTTTCATTTGACATCCAAATTGAGTGATTAAAATTGCGTTAGAAAGTAGACATCAAGGGTTACTTAATATTGAAACACTTTAAAAAATATATCTATTTGGTCCCTCAAAACATGATTGTACTGACTGTGTTTTTAGTAATTTTACCAAGCCCATATGCCATAAAATATGATAAACAAACATTTTTTTTTCCAAAATGGTGATGAGTGCTTTTAGAAATCTGATTTTCAATATAACATATATACATACACAAATAAATTTATATATCTATCACTAACACTGATTTACCCAACATATTGCAACAAACACAACTCTTTTTACATATAAAGTAATTTATTTATTTATCTCCTTATTTATTCTATTTTCTACACTAACCTACTCTACTTTGAAAAATAAAATATGCTTAGGTATAAGAGTACTTCCAGTGAATCCATTTTTGAGATAAATCCACAAGTATGTAATACTCGAATTTGAAAAATGTATGTTAATAAATACTAGGGTATGAGAGACCATCTTTCCCATTAAGGATGGCGCCAAGAATTGCTAAAGTATGGAGTGATGTTGCAAGCAAATGATGGAGTGAAACAAATATTAAATATAGTCCTTTTTTTCTTGATTTCCCATAGTTTTCATATCACGAAGTTCTTGAGTTTCTAATGTCATATGTATCTTGACGGGATGTTGATGCGGACTAGAAGAAACCTCATTTTCTTCCATAACTTCTGCAATTTTTGGATTTGAAACCTTCTCAATCTCAATATAAGTTTCCTGCAATGGTGCAAGTGAGATAGAATCGGTGGGAAGGGTGGGTAAATTTTGCAATTCAACACTTTAAGCATGTTGTACTGGTTTATTACTGTGAGGGCATGGAATGGATTGAGAAGGAAATTGTGTAGGGAATGGAATATTTTTATGATGTAGTTGATTGGGTTGCGTGGATGATTTTTATAGGCAAGAAAGATGTTGTTGAAGAGATGGTGAAGGATATGGATGATATGTTTGTGCTAAAAATATGAGGGAGACTAGTCATATAATACTAAGATGAGCAATGCTAAGCTTGTGGACAATATTTGTGGGGGTTATATTGAGATTGGCATGGATTCCCTAACCTAGGAGTATTCCATAATGGATTATGCAAGTAAGAAAATGGAGAAAAAGTTTTTTGAACCATACATGTAGGCCACAGTTTCCATGTTTGTGAGCTTGTTGCAACTTCTCGATCTCTTTGATATGATGCTTTCATCCCAAGTGAGGAAGATCATCTACCCATGGGGTGTTTCTTTTGACATCGAGGGAAAAACACTTCCTCAATTTTTTGTTAACTTGAAAAAAATCCAATTGTGAAATTATAGAGCTAATAATATCAATTTTAAAATGTTTAAATAAATCACTAATTTCAACTCCTGTATCTGACGTTCTTGTAGAAGAATTGAACAGGAAAGAAGAAAGATCTCTAGAATTCTTACTAGTCTTGGAGATTCCTCTTGAATACCTTATGCATAAATCATAAAAATCATCATATGATAGCTGAAAAACATCACCTTTCCCTATCATATTTAAGAGTTCTAAAAATTCATCTTTGATTCCGTCGAGTAGGAGTGTTTTCAAGATCTCTTTTCTAATTGCTTATGCTTTGATTTTTGAAAATCGTATTGAAATCGTTCCACATGGTCTTCCAAGCTTTCACCTTTCCCTTGTTTCATTCTAAAAATATATTCATTGGCCTTGCAATAGCCTTGATAATTTTTCAAGAATACATTATTCATGTATTCCCATGTTTGAATGGAGTTCCCACCAAGGTTGATAAACCATCGAAGAGATGCTCTTTTTAGAGTAAGAAGAAACACTTTCAACCTTTGAGAATTAGTACAATAATCATATCATCTACAAAGTACTTAAAACTCAAATAAGAATGTATCTCGGTCTTCTTTTTCCAAACCATGAAAATTTGGTAGATCAGATAGGGAATGATGTGCATTTGTGTCACTCCTCCTAGATCTTTGGCGGGGAATTCAAAACTAGCAGTGTATGCCATTTCTTCCAAAATAGAAGATTTTCTTCATGTGCCACTTTGACGCTCCTTCAAACATTCCTATCAATTGGTTAGTGGAATGGGTGGTTCTTACATCACTACTTAGGTGAAATAATAAAATAAAATTCAAGTTCCTACCTCTAATGTTCCTAATTTTAGTCATGCATGTTATATGACGCAATCCTGACCACTAAGGGTAGATCCATTACTAGTTCCCTAAGATTCGTGCATAGGTTCTTACCTTCCGTCTTCAATATCCATCCCTAATGAAATCATGTATGCATCTACAACTAGTCATTAGTATGGTAGCACTCTTTTGACAATTTCCCCGACAACAACGTCAAATTGTTGGGGAAATTAATTACTTAATTAAAAAAACTAATGACTTGAATATTAATTATCAACCGAGGAACATATTTTTGTTTCAAGGCAGTGTGAAAAATATATGCAATTAACTACCAACAACTAACAATGGTTCTACATGATCATGTTCTACATTGTATAGCTCATTCGATAAGAAATAAAATGTAATACTTGAATAACAATACTAAATTTGAAAAGCATGAAGTAAATGACATGAAAAAGAATTATGTTAATCACACGACTTGAATCAATACTAAATTAAGCCAAACCTTTCTAAATTGGAAATTTAACCTATTACACCTAACATAATTGAAATGTTAATCTAGAGCAGTAAATTAATAGAAATCTAGAAATTGCAAGAAACAACAAATCTGGAAAATGCAGCAATCAACAAATTATTTTATAAAAAGGAATTTTACTTTAAGGAAAAACAATTGAAATTTCAAGAAACAAACACACAACTAAACTACATATATGTTCAAGGAAACACCTCATCCAAAGTAGTGGGTCCAATTGCCCAAGAGTCAGTTCTGCGTTTAAAAATAATTCAGATTAGATTACAAGTAGAAAATTATGAAATTCCACTAATAGCTCTTTTCATTAAAAATTAGAAATAGGTACAATAAATCCCTGAGCTCTACCTTTATTAAATAATTGTCCATCCTCTCTCTTTGATCTTTGTTTTAATTTAAATACATAGAGAGGAAAGGGAAATTATAACTAAATTGATTACAAAATAATTTCCCCTTACTATTTTGGATTGATTATAGAATCTTAATAAACAAGATCAAATATGAAATATTTCCCCATCATGATTCAATTGGAACTAGTCGAATCTGGTAATGCAATTGGGAGAATCTGGAAAATGGCCACAATAACAAATATGAGAAAATTGCCTTTAGAGAACCTTGCATTTCTCTCACTTTAGACCGAATTTTGGAAAACGTCAAATTAGAAAACTAATTTTTTCCATTCTGCACAAAACTTGTGTCTCGTATTTTCAATATTCATCTTCGTTTTCCTAAAAAATCCAACACAAAATCGTCACTTTTTATCCCAACGAATTTCTGAGTTTGAATATTTGACTATGAAATGAAGATTAAATTAACAATCTGGAAGAGATCTTGGAGGCTAAAATCGTGAGTGATGTTATAAAAAAGTCATTAATACACCATCATTGGGAAAATCATGCATAATAATATTCAATTTATTAAAAACCAGCATAAATCCATCTTAAGTACGGATCTAACGTGAGCTGAGAGGGATCAAATTTCTTCACGTGCAAACTTTTTTAGAGTGCAGAATACAATGTGTTGTTTTTCATTGTTTAAATTGTATTTTTGAATGCTAAATAGAGTATATATAGGACCAAATAAAAATTTTAAAGCTTAATGTTTTTTTCTATATATAGATATATATGAAGTTGATATCAATATAAATTAGTTAACATAGATCTTCAAATAGTTTATTTAAATCTCTTGTTGAAATATTTTTGAAAAGTATAAGATTTAAACATTTGATTCACACATTTTTTTTACTTCTAGTTATTGTACAACATATTCATTTTTTTAATTATAGTCGACATTATTTTTCTATTTAAAACATAATTTTTATTTTTTATATTTAGTACTTTAAAGGGGCACAAACGAATGAACAAACTTACACAACCCCCCATACTGGGTTGTAGAATGAGCCTCTATGCTCAATGAAGGAGAACATGTATTACTTACCCACAAGAGCATAAATAATTATAAAATGGAATTAAATGATAGATTATGATAAATAACATGATAAAAGAATAATGGAAATGGATGAAATAGATGTCAAGAAATGGGAATAATAATGATAATTTAGTGGCCCAACAGGAAGATGAACCAATATCCTTAAAATATCCTCAACCTCTTGATAATATCCTCTCTACTAAACAAGATCATATTGACCTTGGGAGAACTCCATTGTTATGATAACTAGTTGTTCAAAGGAATTTTTATTAACACCAGTACTAATGCATCCAAGTGTAACAATATTGATATTGGGATGTTGTCTTGGTTCTTGATTCCACAACTTAGATCTGATCAAACTATCTCCTTGATAGTGATTGCGCTTGTCCATCAAGCGATTTACTCCAAACGATCTTCAATTGTGTGCACATTGAAGTGAAAATGAGAACACTAGGTCCTTCTCGATAGTGGACAATCATGGGATACATGGCCCTCTTGGTCATAGTTATAACATCAAACAAGACCTCTCCCTCTAGTCCTTCCACCTATGTTTCCTCCTCTTCCGTGAGAGGACTCATTTACTAGAAATGTAGCATGATCTAATTGATTGGTCAATGCATCTAGAACTCTGCACTAGTTAATGTGATGCATCAGAGACCCAAAAAACTCACAGAACATGTTATTATGTACATTTGAGTATTTCTATAAAATAGGATAGAGTCTAGGAGAATGGCCATAAGTATGGTAGATTTCATAGTAATCATTTCAAGACATACATTATTGATTCATAAATGCATGGTACTAGGTATGCCCTTGGAAAGGAACATTTGTTGACACTTGCACAACTCCTCTTGAGGGTTAGACATGCAAAGGAAGGGGTCCTTGTGAGTAATTATATGGCCTTTCACCTCTTGACCTCGAGCATTCTATAACATGATGTTCCTCTGTAAAGGAATTTGTATACCAAAGTGTGGAATATTAGGTATTGCAACATTCATCTTTCTCACTATTTCAGTTAACATATCTATTTGATTCTCCAAGATGTTCAAGGTAGTATCAATTGATGTATAAATTGGCTTAAATTTATTAGGATACCTAGCCATTGATTCAATCTTCATTGCAAGCTCTAATGCTTCTTGTAATTTATTAATATTTTGTTGCATTAGAGGTGTCGTTGTCAAAGGAAACCGAGCTCCAATAAACCACTCCTTTTGATAACCAGGGTGGATGGGATGCCTTAATTTTCTCAAAGGATATTTAAATATCTGCATCCATTCCCATGCAGTGTACCCATCTCTCTATATAATTTCCCTTAATAATGTCAAACTCTACTGCTCGGTTTGAGGTAACTTGAAATATTTAATTGAATAATCTTTTAATACATCTATAATTAGATTTGGGATATTGGGAGCATTTTTTATATACCACTTAAGATCTTAGTCCCTTGAAGTGGTTTGAAAGTTAACTAGTTTGGTCACATCTAGAGTCCCTCTAGATCTCTATATGGCCTCACATCAGTACTAATGTTGCTCCACGTCTTCATCACCCTAACCATGGAACTCAGGGTATCTGGTAAAAGAAACAACCACATTTTCAACCATTGGAACAAAAGTAGAAGGAAAAAATACAAATCCTTGAAAACCGGGTTAGGAAATATTGCCCAAACCTTGTTGACTACCACTACTGGAACTTCTACCTGTACTTATCTTGCAGAAATTCAAAGATTTAATAAGTTTAGGGAGAAACCCTACCTAATCAGAGTAGAGTACTGAGGGAAGGGATGAAAGAGGTGTAGGTTTTAACCCTGTACATAAATTACCTGCATACGAATTCTAAAACAAAGAAAATAAACAATGCGAGAGCATAACACATAAAACACATACACACAGATATTTTCCCTTGGATCCCAAAACCGAGACTACCAGCTTGATTTTTCATTATATTCCTTTCAATCTTACAATACATAGTTATACATGCTAAAGCATCCAATACCATGGACCTAAAAACCATTGCGTCGAAAACCATGGACCGAAAACCATCATGTCCAAAACCATGCTCGAAAAATCATGTGAAAAACCATAGATAGGTCTTCCCAACCTAATATAGAGTCCAAAAACAAAAATTTCCGAGGCGCTGTCCCAAACCCCATAGAGTGAGGTTACCTGCACCCCTCAAACCCCTTGTGACTCCCCCCGCTACGCAATTGGTGCAACGAAGGGGGGGCTCCGCCCCCTTCTAACTGCCCAGTTAACTACGTGGGCTAGTCGTGGAAAGAATATAACACACGCAACATTATCCCACTTGTTGTTTTCTTTCCAAAGGGGGCCAGAAGAGAGCTTAGTCATTTATCTAGCCCTACAATGCCCATTGTTTCTCGACACCAAGGAATTTCTCAAAGCTCACAGATTTTGTCAATGCATCTGCAGTATTTTTCAAAGTGTCCACCTTTAATAGCAACACCATTTTGTCTTCTATCATATCCCTCACAAAGTGATATTGAACATCAATTTGCTTTGTCTTTGAATGATATATAGGCTTCTTTGCCAAGAAAATTGCACTTTGGCTATCACAATCTATCCTTATATCTCCCTGTACTAACCTCATACTTGAACACAATCTCTATAACCAAACTGCTTCCTTGCTTGCATGAGTGGCTGCCATGTATTCTGCCTCTTTAATTGATAGTGCCACTACAGATTGTTTCTCACTCATCCAATTGACAACACCTCCAAATAGGTTAAACACATACCCACTTGTAGATCTTCTCTAATCCAGATCTCCAACCCAGTCTACATCAACAAAGCCATGAATATCC
>APFE030060655.1:0-29596 GCA_000404065.3 Pinus taeda | reverse complement strand
GCTAAGGTTCATCCTTGGTTCAGATCCAATAATGCACCATAACCCAATAACCTACATACTAGATCTCACACTTCATCAGATATTCGATACTTGCACACCATGGCCTAATGATCTTCTCCTCCTTTTATAGTTTTAGGCCTTTCTCAATACCATGGACCAAAACCACTTAGGACCAATACTTTGGACCAAATACCTAAGGTCAATACCTCTGACCAGATACCTTGGACCAATACCATGGACCAAATACTTCCGATTAAAAATTTAGTTTTCCAAGGTATATGCACTTTTCCTTCTATGAAAGTGCATGTGTACGTATATGCGACTTGTATACAGTGAACTTGCATGTATACGTAGCTTGGTCAATGGTGAACCTACATATACCTCTCTTTCTTCATTTAGTGAAGGCTGATTTGTAATTCTTTGTTGTTTACCTGCTATACTGTGATCTTTGATCTGAGTGAGTTGCCTTCTGAATTGATTCCTTGAATTTTCCCTACATTTCATCACATCTGTAAACATTATTGTCATGCATTCTATCACATCTGATATCTCTTCTGTAGATTCATCTAGTTACCATATACAAGTGAGTTGTTCTGCTACAAGTGGGTTTCCATCAAGTACAACACACATCATAATGCCAACATTTTTTTCTCATCTCCTTTAATAAAAAAATTGTGGAAAAAAAACCTCACAAAATGAGGAGGTATCATCCAAAATGGTGAGAATATATAGTTTTCAATCCCTTTTGGTACTTTTGAGTGGAAAAAATGGATATATTAGTTTGTAGGGCCCATTTTAGGTCTAGGTCCTATTTCAGTTATTTAGGATCCAAAAAGTTTCAAGGATTCTTTCAAACATCAAATGAAATTTTTAGAGATCAAAACTTTGCAAACTAATATCCAACCTATTAATATTATTATACACATTGAGAGATTTATAATGGTGTAAAGATCACCTAAATACAAGTTCATATGAGGAAGTTATGTCTCTTGTAAATTGGCCTAACTTATTGACCACCATGTATCAAATGGATGTTGATATGAACCTAAGGGGGGCATATATGGGGTCAAACATATATTATATGAACACAAGAGGGGGTATATATGGGGCCAAATATGCATGTAAAGTGTAAGTATATATGTATCAATGTTTCCCTAATAATGGTGGTTCCACAAGTATGATGTATGAATAGGTGTATATGGAGATCGTGTAGTCATTATTGAAGAAATGTGACTTGGATGTATGAGTATATTTGGGTATTTGGAGGCATTTTTCCTATTCTTTGAGTTATTATGTATATTATTTCTCTTTTCTATATTGGAGTTATACTTTATGCTCATACCGGTGTATATGGTGTGTACTTATGGTTTTTTAAGCATTTGTAGAATAGAATTTGGTGTTAGAGCATATGATTCTAAGGTTTTGCTACTTCAAATGAGTCATCTTGTAAAATTTTCTATCACTTTCTTTTTGGGAAGTTCCAAAATGAAAATTTTTGGGGAGATGGAGGATAAATATCAAAGTATAAGCAATAAAAATTGCATATTTCGATTCATTACACTTACAAAGATATAGCATAAGGAAGTTAGGGTTTGTGAATAATCCAAAATTTAGTCTCAAGCAAGCCATATTTTTATTTTCACTATAACTTTTTCCTTGTGATAGTTTAGAACAAAAAAAAAATGAGAATACATTGAAAATATGAAGTAAATGTGATCAAAATTTCATATTTTATTCATTATAAGTACAAAGATATACCTAGTGGAATTAGTTTGAATAGGCCTAAAATCTGTTTTGAAACAAGTAATCTTAGAAATTTCACTATGAGTCTTTTTGGGGATAAGATTTAAACAAAATTTTCTTGTAGAGATTGAAGAGACATATCTAGGAACCAATGGTAAAATTTTCATTGTTTTTCCATTATGATTCTAGATATATGCCCTATGGAACTTAGGTTTTATGACTAATCCATAAATCAATTTCAAACAAGTCATCTTGGTATTTCATTGTAACTTTTTTCTAAAGAAGTTTTAGACTATAAAAATTTTAGGGGACTAAGGAGACATGATTTAATACCTCAAATAATAATTTTATAATAATATTTCAAAAATTGGACACATGATATGTTGTATAAGTTTTCTTTATGTAAGGGGCCAAAAATTAACAAGTTGTGGGAAAGTTACCACAACTTTAACTCGACACATAATTTTTTTTATCAAACATATGGAATTGAAAATAAAACATATTATAGTGCTAAAAACTAAGACTCCAGGCTTAGAAGGGCCAAAAGTACAAAGATACACCAAAAGAAAGGTCAACCAAATGGACAATTTCAAAAATAAAGTTTTAAAAGGCATCTTAACTTAAAATTATCATAACCTTTGATTGGGATGTCCTCTTGAGGTGATTTAAAAGTTTTTGGAAAGAGATAAAATACAAGAATATATTTGGAAAATGATGTTAACTTTTTAAATCATTAATGTTCACATACTGAAGTTGTACGTTGGTGGTAGGTTAGACGTAAAATAAGAAGCAATGGAAATACCTGAATTTAGTAGAGATGGAGATAAATATGAAAATTAATCTTGAGGAATGGGTAAGAATCATAAAGGAATCTGTTAATACTCCTACTAGGGAAAATTTTGATTTTATTGGTGAAGAGTTGTTCTGAAAAAATGGATCAAGGACTCAAAAATGTAAGTGATTCTTTGTTATTAAACCAACACAAGAAAATATAGAAAAGATAGATCAACGCCTTAGAATTCAGCCTCTTCGAGGGGGCAACCTCCTTTACATTACATAAATGGACAATTCTTGGAGATTCCAAATGACAAAAACTCCTTTCATTTATGGAGTCATGGGAGTCACATTATAACCCAGCCGACCTACATAATATATAAAACCACAAAAATAACAATAGAGGGATTCTATGGGGCACAGTAATAACAATATGGGGACAATAGGGGCATAACAATATTAATAAGAGGTATAACTACAATAGTAATGGGGTAATCACTAGTATTATAGGAACCCAACATTCTTACAATTGAAGATAGTTAAAAGAAGAAAAAGAAGAGATCAAGAATAAAGGGGATGAGTTATCCAAGATATAAAATTTTAATGAAGCACTTGTTAAGGAGATTGAACAATTAAAACAAGGAAACAATAACAAGGCTAATTAGAAAATGATGATTTAAGGGAGGATGTGAAATATAAGATGAAGAAAGATTATGAAACCATAATACAAAACTACTAGATGTCATCAAAATTTTGAAAGAAGAAAAGAAGAATTATCAAATTCAAGAATAAACAAGGGTCTTAGATGGAGAGACCACAAAAATACTTAAAGATGAAATTTGCAAGAGAGAAAATCATAAATGCATCTTATAATTGAATAAGGAAATCCAAATTTTATAAATGGGGTCAAATCGTAGCTTCAAAAGGAGAAAGCATACTAGATTCAAGAAGGTCACTAGAAGATATTGCTTCAAAAATTTGAGCTTCATAGAGAGGATGTATAGATGAAATATGATGGTATTATCTCAAAGGCTAGAGTAATCAAAGACCAAGTAAACAAGATAGAGGATTCCATTGTCTTTGAAAACAAGATAGATGAAATGGGTGTGTAGAGTGAAGGAAATCAATCAAATGTGAAACTATATTGACATCCTAATTACTAGGAAAGATTTCATGAAAGACAAGAAAAATCAGTATCAATATTATTGAAGAAGAAGTTGGATTACTGAGAAATTTCCATGGAATAGGCAATCACAAAATCATTCTTCTATAGGATATTATCAAGCCCAAAAATTACTACAAATTGGAGAAGTCACGATAACGCTACATAGAATCAATGGAAAGAAAATTAGCAATACTTAGCCATTAAGGATTAAGACCAAAAATAATTGAGTTTGAAATGGATCATCATCATTGGAAATAAGAATGTAGGAATATAAGGAAATCATATTATTTGGTTTCATCGCATATAACATCCTTAATTAAAAATATTTGAGGATAAATATTTTTGAAGGAGGGTATTATGATATGATTCCAAGGGGGGCATATATGGGTTAAATTTATATGATATTACCACAAGGGTGGGCATATACGGGGTTAAATATGCATGTAATGTGTAAATGTATATGTAATAGGGTCAAATTAAGAACAAAGGGGCCACATGTGCAATGTGTCAATAAGTATACATGGAGATCATGTAGTCATTATTCGAATGTTATTTGGATGTATGAATGTATTTGGGTATTTGGAAGAAAATCTCTTATTATTTAAGGAGTTATTATGTAACTTATCTCTCTTATCTATATTGGAGTTGTAAAAAATGCTTACATTGGTGTACATAATGTGTACTTCTAGTTTATTATGATATTTTATGTATTTGGATCATAATAGATGCCATGTCAACTTCCATTATTCACATGTGTGGTTTCCAGAAGATTCAAAATGGTTCAAATAAGGATTTGGTACATGCAAGAACCATAACCCTAACCCTAGATGGATATTAAGACATTGTTAAACACTACTGATCTGTAAGTTGTCATGGATATTTTACTGCAATAGTTTTCCATAATAGATCTTCCAATACTTTGCAATCCTTTATTATGCAATGTTTCACTTTAGGTTTCATGTTCAATATTACTAGTTTAATCACCATAAATGAATGAAATACACTAAAATTGAAATAAAATAACATAAGAAAATACACAATGTACACAAAAAATGTCTTTGGAAGACCCAATATTAGAAAAACCTAGCTAGAAGGTGAGGCCAATGTCTTACTCTTTTATTCTTAGTTCTAAAATAAAAATACAAAGAAAAGGGCATTCACTTTGGAGTTGTCATGGACATTGTGCCTAGTATGACTGCTATAGGATCTTCTACTTCCCTTATTCTAATCCAAAATCACATTTCCAAATGCTCTTTTAAACTATGGAAAAATAACAATACAATAAGAATGAAACCCCTTCCTTTCCTAAAGGCCCAATATTTAACATTTTCTGATAACCATCTAGGAATAACATTACATTTTTTGCATGCCTCAATTGTTGCATAGGGTTAAGGTTTTAAACCCTTAAAATATTATTGAAATTTTACACATGGATAGTTCCACATGTAACATCCCAATTTTTAATCCCATATTAGCAATGTATATTTGTAATAATTATGTGTGGCCATGGGCTAAGTGATGTATTTGTAAATGATATATATTGAAAAATTATAATAAAATACATTAGTGGCTACAAATGGATAAGGATGGAATCATGGGGAGCTATGATTCCACAAGAGAAGGGGATGAGAGGGGGGTCAAAGGGGAAATTATACATGTCTAATAATCACAAGCCACCCTTTTAATTATTTTGATAATGAAGCTTCAATTTTCCTTTTCATTATTTCTAAAATATAATCATTATATGCATGTAAATGGTTTGGTGTCACCTCACCTAGTTATTGAAAGTATGGGTTAAATGCAATCAATTTTGAGAATTGGGAGAGTCAAACATGCATGCAACAAAAGGAATTTTTAGTAGTGGGAGAAGTCAGATTTGAAAATTGGGAGAAAGAGAGAAAAGGGAGTTCTTGGTGATGGGAATAGAAGAAAGCCATATTGTGGATTGAAGGCAACTTTCTTGAGATGGAAATTGCATGGAGAGTTATATTTTTAAACATATGAGTGATTTAATATTGAGGAGGCTTCCCAAGTGAAAATAAAATTATTTTTGTGAGCATTAATGTCAAAATTGGAATTCCTAGAGTCTCCAATAGAGAGATTTATTCGAAAACCTATGTTGGAGCGCTAGAGAAAAGCGGGATAGCCTGAGGAACTACATGGTAGAGAAGGAGATTTCATTGCTTAGGTTATATAGGTTGAAGGGAAATATATATAATGGATTGAAATTGTTATAGGAATTATATTGCTGTGACTTTTTACTATATATTGAGTTGTGAGTGTATAGTAGACAACCATATGAGATATTCTTTCTTATGGTTTCATAACCAAATCTTGAGGGTGACCTGTTACTAAGAGAATTGGAGCAACAAAGTCTATGGTTGAGTGGATCAATTGATTTATACAACTAGTTGTTTTATTTATTATAAGTGATATATATTGAATCATTATATTGTTTTTTATAGATATCGATGATTTGAGAGTAGAAAAAGTGGAGGAATAAACTCATATGACCATTTTTATTGGTGGGACCTAGTTTGGTAAATTAGGGTCTGAAACCTTCTAATAGAATTTTGAGGCATCAAATGGTCTTTTTTTGGGGAAATAAAACTTTTCCACTTTATCATGTCACCTTTCTTTCCTACTTTACAAATAGAGACCCTCCGATGGTGCAAGAATCACCTCATTCATAATTTGTGTGCAAAATTTATGCTACTCGAAAGTTGAACTTCCTATTTTGATTACAATAATTCGAGAGCATGCCACATTATCCCCCATTACTCATTGGAAAGGGGTTATCAACATGATCATGATGAAGAATAATATAGAAGAGTCAATATTGTAACTCTAGATAAGAGTTAAAGAAGTCAAACTTAACCACTAGTAGGCTATTGGACTGTGTTATAACTAGGCCAGAAGGAGGGAAAGGGCTTCCATTATTTTAGAGTGACTTTTGTTTTATAGATGAGTATAGTATCCAAGAGGGATAGGGAGAGAGAAAAAATATAGGATTTGTGAACTATATTAGCACGCGGGCCATTATCCTTACTTCTTTGTACTTGCATCAATTTTCTATTCAGAGAAAGACAACAAAGTAGGCAAAATTTTAAGGATGGAATTTATTTTGAAGTTTAGAAACCATGGTGAATCTTGTAGTCCATAAATATGCAATCTTTAAAATGTTTGAAAATGTTTTTGTAAAAATATTCAAATTTCAAATAATTTTATATAGTCCCTATATAAATTTTGGGCAATTTTTAAGGTGAAATAATTTTATACTATAAAATTTGGGTGAATCAATTTTAGAAAAAATGGGAATTAGCAAACCTTTTTTTGAAAAGCATGGAAAATTAGCCCACCTACAAATATTAGCCCCTAATATTTTCCCTGCAACAAATCGACCTACCTTCCAGTTAGTTTTGTCTAAGGTTATTTTTGCATAATTATAATTTGCATGCATATTCAATAAAATCATTAATAGATGTTAGAATATAAAGAAAATAAACCCTCATAGTGTAAGATTTCATTATTTTAGTATAAGTTTTATCATATTTTTTATGACAAACTATCCAGTGGAATATCCATGACAATTTACATATCATATTGGTATCAAATCAGGTTTCTTTGGGTATATTTTGGAGAGTTGTAGGGTATCCATATAGGTTAAGCCAAAAGTCACAACTTCTCAATCATGGTCGATGAATCTATGAATAACCCTCCTGATCCCATAGGGGAGATGTTTTCACAGTTAGAAGCACAAGTTTTAGATATAAACCATAATGTGAGCCTTGTCATGGAAGCCTTGACCAATAAGCTTAGTTTGTTCGAAGAATATGGGGTTTCTAATGTAAACGTCCAATCAAATGGGGGATTAGGATACCAGGAATAAACAGAGAAGGTGCCAAAGAAAGAACTAAAAAATGATCAACCTAGTTTAATTGTTGTGAATCATTCACAAACCCTAATGAAAATGGAAGAGAAGGTCAATATCAAGTTGTATCAAGGTGAGACTGATGCTTTGAAGTTAAATGAATGGTTTCATCAATTATAATTTTAATTTAATTTTCATCATGTATATGAATAATAGAAGATTCATTTGCTTGGCTAAAATTAGAGGACCATGCCCTAACCTAGTGGGAAAGCCACATGGAGACCTTGAGGTTGGAGAGAGATTCTCTAGTGACTAAGTGGGATGCATTTAAAACCATCATAGAGTCACAAATTTATCTTATCGGGCATATAGAGGACCAATGAATCAGATGGAACTACTTCAAATAGAAGCAGGGGTAGAGGGTACAAAGGTACACCATAGAATTTAGAAAGATGGCCATAATAATGGTATGTACACAAACAACCTAGATGTACTCCTCAAGTATGTGGGGGGTATACACAACCATCTACGAGAGAAAGTGATGTTCTTCAAACCTAGTTCAGTGGATGAGGCTTGTGTATAAGCATGGTTCTTGGAGAACATATGCATGATGAAAGGTCAATCAAGTGAATCAAAGAAAAAGGAGCACTGGGGTGCTTCTAAGGAGGGGAAAAAGAAGTGGAAAAGGATAAAATAAAAATATGGTGGCCAAAACACGCTAGTGCAAAGATCCTAGTAACCACTACAATCACTATCACATAGGCGAGAAGTGTTAGAAATTGCATGTAGAGCTTAACACGGAGAACAGAAAGAAAGATAAGGAGTAGAATATCATGGCCACTAATTTAAGCAACTAGATTGAAATCAACTTAGATGTGGATGAGATGATCATTTGTACATCAATGAAAAAGGAGGTGAATCTAAGTAGCCTTCAGCAACAGGAAGAGAATGAAAATACCAAGTTATTCCATATAAAGATATATATTAAAAAGGTTAAGATTGATGCTTTTTTTTTAGTCAAGATCACAAGAAAATCTTATTGCAACAAATATGGTCAATAAATTGGTATTGGAAGTTCATGATCATCCAAGCCCATATCCATTGGGATGGGTAAATAAGGGTGTGGAAATAAAGGTAAGAAAACAATGCAAAATCAAATTTTCTATCAGTGTTGATGTTATTGATGAAGTAGAACTAGATGTAGTTCCCCTTGATGTATGTGAAGTGGTGTTTGGAAATCCTTCTATGCACATGTGAGATGCAATATTCATGCAAAAATCCAACCAATATTTCATCGTTGAGGATGGAATATCGTTCACCATCAATGTGCACAAAGGAAAGTTGAAATTTTCATTTTTAAGTGCCAACCAAGCCAAGAAACTAATAAGTTTTAGCAAGAAGTATGTATTTTTGAAAAAAAATCAGTCTGTAATAGATACAATGAGAACAAAGGCATCTCTGGAGGGGTGTACTATGAAATAGAAACAACATCTAGAAGAGTTTCTACATGAATACATGGATGTGTTCTAGGAGCCTAAAGGGATACCAACCAAGAGGGAAGTGGAACATGAGATCCAGCTATTACCAAACTCCCCGTTGCCAAAATTGGGTTGTATGGGAAGTATGCTATAGAAGGGAGGTGAAGAAATAGTTTCAACAACTACTGAAACAAGGTGGTATTTGACCGAGTACATCACCCTATAAGCCATCCATCATCATTGTTCAATGAAGGATGGTTCCTAGCAGATGTGTATAGAATACATGGTGCTAAATAAGAATATTCTCAAGAATAGGTACCCTTGATCAAAACAGATGATCTACTATATCAACTACAACAAGTGAAATACTTTACCAAACTAGACTTAAATTATATATATCACTAGGATTGAGTCAAACAAGAAGATAGCTAGAACACCATCTTCAAACTAGGAAAGTTTTATATGAGTGGTTAGTCATGCCATTTGGATTATGAAATGCGTAAACTATGTTTATGAGGTTAATGAATGATATATTACATCATTTAATAGATTCATTTGTTATTTTCTATTTGGATGATATATCGATATATAGTGCTAATTGGGAGGAGAATCCATCACATTCGATGCAGGTGTTGGAGACATTAAATAAGCATCAATGACTATAAAATATCAATAAGTGTGAGTTTGCCTAAAAATATTTGGTGTATATTGGGTGTGTGATAGGTGTAGGAGAGTTGAAGACAGATCCTAACAAGATGGAGGCCATCATGAAATGGCCAGTGCCTACAAATTTTTCTGAGGTCAGGAGTTTCATTGGGGCAATACAATGCTTGAGAAAATTCATAGCCTCATTTTCAACAGTATCAACGCCACTCCACCCCATAACAACAAGTGGCAAGATTTTACAGTGGTGAAAGGGTCAATAGAGGGATTTTGAAGATATAAAGAAGAAGACCAGTCAAGCACCAGTTCTGGAATTACCGAATTTGCAGCAGCCCTTCAAATTGGAGACAAATGTAAGTAGGTATGTTATAGGGAGCAGTGTTGATGCAGGGAGGAATGCATGTATGCTATATTTTTGAATTATTTAATGGGGAATCTCTTAATTACCATACCTATGACAAGGAGCTCTATGCTCTAGTGTAATCTGTGAAGAAGTGGAAACATTATCTAATGGGAAAGGATATAGTAATCCACACAGATCGCTAGCCACTACAATACCTACGAGTGTAGGGTAAGCTACAACAAAAAAAGCATTTCCAATGGATAGGGTTTTTACAACAATTTCATTTAGTGATCAAGTATAAGAAGGGAAACACAAACAAGTTGGTTGGCGTGCTTTGGAAGACACCCACATCAAAGATCAAAACTTAGGGATCTTTGACGCACATGGAGCCATCTACCCATGTTGCATATAGAGAGACATATTCAAAGGATGAGGAATTCAAGGAGGTGTTTCAATAGTTACAAATATAGATTCATGTGCACGATGGTGACAACACAGTTGACTACCATCTCCAGGACATGTTACTCTACAACATGGATAAGTTATGTCCTCCTAAAGGTGAGTGATTCCAGTTGATTAGATATGCTCACATGTCCAAGGTTGTAGAGAACTTTGGTGTAGGTAATACTATGGCCAACTTGAATATGTATGTGTATTGGCCCAAGATGCAAGAACAAGTAGCTAGCTTCATAAGAGGATGCATGCTTGTTGTACTAACAATCTTAGTAATAGGAAACATGGTTTATTCATCCCTTACCTATACTCATTCATCCTTACGAAAGTATTTCCATGGAATTTTTAGGAGGTATACTAACAACCAGGAAGGGACATGACTACGTATTCATGGTATTTCATAGGTTCAGCAAGATGTGTGCTATTATGCCCCATAAAAAGAGCATCAATGGGCAAGAAGAAATGAACTAATTCTTTAGACAGGTTTGGATGCACTTTGGGATAATGAGGAGCATCATTTTGGATAAGGACACAACATTTATCAGTGCATTTTGGACTACACTATGGGAGAATATGGACACAAAGTTAAAAGGTTTACATAATTCCACACTTAGAAATATGGACAGACAGAAATAGTTAACAGGACTTTGGAGTTGTCTTTGAGAGGATATAATTGGAAGCATATGAAGACATGGGATGAAAATTTCATATATATACAACACTCTTACAACAGAGAAGTCCACACTTTTATTGGTAAGTCCTCATTTGAAACTTTTTTTGGATATTTTCCACCTTCACCTTTGTATATTTCATATGGGAAGTAAGGAGAAAAGGAATATCTTAAGAGGGATGCCTTGAGGGAAGAAAAAGTTGTGGAGAAGGTCAAGAAATCCATATATAGGTACAAAAGACATTGCAAAATTCAAAATAAAAATACAAGTTAAGGAATGATCAACACAAAACAAAAAAGTATTTCAAGGTGGGAGACAAAGTATGGTTATAGTTGAACAAGGAGAGCCTACAGGGTCTTGGTGGGAAAATCGAGTTTTTTCAATATGACCCCTTTGAGATATTTGAAAAGGTGGGATATAAAACCTACGAACTCAATATACCCTCATACATGCACATTTATTAAGTGTTGAATGTAGAAAATATGAAACGCTATGAACATTCCAAGTTAGATAAGGAAGATGAACATATCCTACATTATATAGAGGGTTTGGCACCAAATGCACAAGAAGAGTTGAAAGAGGACATAATTTTACATAATAGGTATGTAAATACAAGATATGGGTAGAATGATCTTTGGAAGGTTGGGTTGAAATGACAACCACCATGCAAAGATAAGTGGTACACCCAAGAGAAGGTGGAGGAAACATTTCCTTGTCTCATTTAATATAAGATTTTGGGGACCAAAAGGCTCTAAAAATGGGGAGGTGTTATCCAAATTGGATCATTATAATCTTTTTATCCATATTGATTCTTTCAAAGTGGAAAAAGTGGATGAATCAACTCATAAGGCCCTTTTTACTCGTGGGGCCTACTTTTGCAAATCAGGGTCTGAAACCTTTCGTGAGCATTTTAAGGCATCAAATAGTGTTTGTTTGGGGGTAAAAAAATTTTGATTTAGAAAAACACCTTTTTTTCCTATTCTTCACAAAGATACATTTCAAATGACACAAGATTCACCTTAATTGGATTCTTTATGCAAATGATATGCCACTTGGAAGTTGACCTTCCTGTTTTGACCACCTTAATTCAAGAGGATGCCACGTCAACCACCATTACTCATGGAAAAGGGGCTATCCACATGATAATGATGAAGAATAATTTATAATACTCAATATTATAACTCTAGTTAAGAGTTTAAGGAGTCAAACTTAACCACTAGTAGGCTATCGAACTATGTTATAACCAGGCCACTAGGATAAAAGGGGTTCCATAAATTTCGAGTGAATTTTGTTCCATAGATGGGGAAAGTAGATGAGATGGATAAGGAGAGAGACCAAAGAGAGGATTTGTGCACTGTAGTAGCCCACAAACCATAGTCCTTACTTCTTTGTACTTGCAACCATTTTCTATTCAAATAAAGATAGCATATTAGCATCAGCTTCCAATTGGGTTTTCTCCCAAAAGGGTTTCCCTGGATATATATTTTGTCACCTGTGGTTTGTGTGTTTTTATTTATTTGTTCTACATTTTCTAATTTATTATAATTTTCATGTACACTCAATAAACAATAATTAACATATCCATAAATCCCAAAGGGATAACTCAACTGGTCAAACCTTCATTGCTAACTACCTTTCCCATTGGGAGGTCACAAGGTCAAATCTCCTTGATTCCCTTGAGTTTAGCCCTGATATATTAGGCCGCATTTGATGGATTTGTGTGGATTATTTCACATGGAAGTAGCGACCACTCTGTGACCACGAACCATGGTTGCCTTTAATAATAACAACAACAACAACAATAATAATTAACATGTCCATAAATCTAAAGAGAAATAAACCCTCTAAATGTAGATTTTGAATTTTTTAGCATAAATTTATCATAATTGTTGTGATGAACTATCCAGTGGAATATCCACGGTAGTTTAGGGATGAATAAGAGAAATTTTCTTATCCACGATGTTTATTTCCTATTAAAATTTGAGTTTATTTGTTGATCATTTTATTGTAAGTTATAAGTATTTAAATATTATTATGTATGGTTAAAATTTTGTGCATTCACAAAATTTAATTTTCTATTACTTTCATGGGCATTTTTATCCTGTTGCACATATTGATTTTTAATTGATATCATAGCATTTTTTTGGGTTTAGTAGTAGTTGTGCTACAAAGTAGTATCAAAGCTTTGGTTGCAAGCCCATGCCTATATGCATCTACCACAAAGAAACATAGTTTCAATTTGTGTGACATTTGGGTGGAAAAATGAAGTTTTAGTTTTACATGGGATTATATGGTATGGGTGTCAATTTGGTACTTGAGTGGTCAAACTTAGCTTAGAACGTTGAGTCCATTATTTTCATGGAAACCAAAAGTTTAAATTTTGGAAAAATAGCTAAGGAACACTCATATAATTTTTGCGATAAAAGTGTATCCTATGAAAATATTTTTCATGCAATACATCATTATTTCTTAGGAACATAGGATAAAAGCTTAGAAAAAAAAGTATCGTTTATTGAACATGTTGATTTCATTGTAGTGCAATGAATTGCACCAAATTTTTTTTGTGTGATACACCACAAAAGTGAAATTTTCGGTGGTCTGATACACTATAGGGCTTAGATGGCTCAACAATGTTTTTTTATGCCATATAATGTTATTACATGAAAATATTATTCATGTAACACAATGATATTTCTAAAAATGTGTTAGGTCCCTATAATACTAGTGTAGTCCCCATATTGTTGTTGTTGTTCCCAATGTAGCCCCCATATTGTTGTTGTTGTTCTCAATGTAGCCCCCATATTGTTATTGTTGTGCCCCATATAAGCCCACTATTATTATTGTTGTTCCCTCACATTATTATTGTTATGTAGGCCTGAATTATATTGGATCCAAGGGTTTCCCTGCTTCAAACATGTCATCTTGGAATTTTTGCTATAACATTTTTTATGCGAGGATTAAGAAGCTGAAATTTTTACCAAGTAGATTAAAAATCTTTATAAACATCAGGTTAAAATTTTAGATCTTGTTTCATTAAATTTTCGGAGATATGGTCTAAGGAAGTTAGGATTTTTGCACGCTCCATAAGTTAGTCTCAAACAGGTGTTCCGAGGACAATCGTC
This sequence comes from Pinus taeda, assembly GCA_000404065.3. Lineage (NCBI taxonomy): Eukaryota > Viridiplantae > Streptophyta > Pinopsida > Pinales > Pinaceae > Pinus > Pinus taeda. Next base: position 15,313 of record APFE030060655.1, on the reverse strand, counting down.
ATAACTTTTTATTAGTGCATTAGATTTAAATTTTGTAAAAAATGGCTGAAATTACACGAACTGTAGTTTTTCCTATATCAATTCTATGGTTGAATGTTAAAAAAGTGACATGTAGCATCTCATACAAGTTTTCTCTAATGAAGCAGTCCATAATTAGGTCATCTAGGGATAACTGGCATAACTTTACATTGAAGAATCCAATATTCATCTAACTGGTGGGGTTGGAATGAATACATAATGGGCTACCAAAAATTACAATTTTAGACCTTGGAGAGACAAAATCGCAAAGATACAATAGTTTCAAGTTAAGCCTTGTCAACAAGGTTAAAATTAAGCTCTAAAAGGTGTGTATTTTTAGTTTTGCATAATTTTTATTTGAAAAAATAGTTTGAAGTGATTAAAATGGAATATTGAAGCATATCTATCATTAATTGGTTCCAAAATGCCTCAAAAAGAAAAGAAAAAATATACACCCATTAAACGCTTATAAATCTCTACTATGATGCATGAAGAAGAAGAAATGCAACATGATATATCAAAATTATGGGAACAATTTTCGCTCTCACAAAGAGAAATCAAAAATGAATTGGGAGTGATGAATGTTAAGATGGATGGTTTATCAGAAAAAGCACACATGGAAGGTTTGACAAAGTTGCTACAAGAGAGTATTCCTAATGGTGACAAGGTAGTCCATGAAACCCATGATGAGAACATGTAACAACCCTGGTAAAAAATCCATGTAAAAATACATATGGCCACAGTGATGGGACATGTATTCCAAGCTGAATGGTGGGGGAAACATCCTAGTGGGTGTTGATTTGGTTTATTATGGCTAAGGAAGTTGGCAAAGGCAATGGCTATGGCTTTGGAAAGGCAAAGAGGCATTAATTGTCATTTTATTTATGAAGTAATGGAAATTAGGAGAAAAGGAAGGTGAAAGGCCACAGGTTACATGTGAAGAGGAAATTGAAGGAAAATAATCGAAAATGAAGAAAATAGAGGCCTCATTAATAAAAGGGCTTCTAATAATCAGTTAGCAAGCTATTGGCTCAACCTTTTGTCAGTTTAGTTTTGGAGCTCTCTCATTATTCTCTCTCTCTCTCATATTCTTAGAGAATTATAGTTTTCGTAGAGCATTCTTGGAGGGTGTGGCATACTTGGATTCTTGGAGAAAGAAAGCAAAGGAAGAGCAAGAAAATGCAAGAAGGCATAGGGATAAATAGCTACATAATATTTACTTGTAGGTACTGAGTTGCATGTATTATTTCTTCACTAGTTTTGGCATGCATGGCATATGCATGTGGATTACTGGTTGTGATCTATCATTGGTATGGATAATTGCCTGGATTGATAGTACATTGCATAGCCTTGTCATTTCCTTGATAGCCATGGAGTTTGTAGGTTTACTTTCATTATTTTGTTTTGGTTTATTCTCATGTTTCCTTTAGCTTGGGTTGAGTTATTAGTTCCTGGAAGCCTTGGTTGGACAAATGCTCTAGAAGCCATGTAACGGCTTGGGTTGAGTTACTAGTCCCATAGTCTTGGTTGAAAAAATGCTCTCGAATCCTTATAACAACTTGGGTTGAGTTACTAGTCCTGGAAGCCTTGGTTGGAAAAATGCTTTGGAGCTCTTGGTGGGTTGAGTTACTAGTCCTGGAGCCTTGGTTGGACAAATGCTCTGGACCTCAGTAACAATTATGAGTTGAGTTACTAGTCCCAGATCCTTGGTTGGACAAATGTTCTGGAGCCCGAAAACAGTCGTGGGTTGAGTTACTAGTCCTGAAAGTCTGGTTGGAACAAATTCTTTGGAATCCATGGAAGGCTTGGATAGAGACCAATCTGATGATGGTTTTGTGATGTCCGGTCGTGAGGTGGAATCATTGTTTGATGGGTTGAGGTGGATGGCCTTTGGAAGCCTTGGATGAGTTTTTATTGATGTGTTCTATGAGATCCCACATTCATGCTTGGAACATGGCACGAGGGTGAATGGCTGAAGAGAGATTTGGCTCAACCATTCTACAGTCGGGTGGAACGTGGAAGTCCCATCCCAGGTTTGGATTTTTAATCATTAATGAAAGGTTATTTCTCCTTGTATTTCAATGAGTATTTTGATGGATTTTATGTGGTCTATATGGATTTACCTTCATTAGTATTTATGTTGCTATTATGTGGGTTATGCATGTGTTTTATGGAAACAACTATGTATGGATTTCATCATGTTTTTACTTATAATTGAATGATCAATGTATCTATGACCTAATGGATGGAATGGTAGTTGATGTGTTGAGGCATCAATAATTCTTTGTGATTCTCAGCTAAGTATGAGACCCCTATGCTCATAACTATTATTTATACTTGTAGTTTACATATTCGTGATATGTTTGATGGAACACCTTTCATGGCTAGTAGGGGTCAAGTCAAGGTATTAAACAAGTATTTTCTTTAGTATTGCCATTTCCATGTTATTTTACTGTTCTGAAGGTATCATGAAATTTTGTGCAGTGACCTAGGCTCTAGGCCTGAAAAAGTGGCTCAAATCCTGGGGACGCTAGCGTAGCACTGTCTAATTGAGTCTCTAGATGCTAGTAGGAAAGCTTGTGAGAGCGACTATGGATTTTTGGATGTTGTCATGCCTATAGAATGAGAGCGACCGGGGCTTAAGTTGTCCAAAATTTCAGTGGGACCCAAGAGAAAGTTGTCTAAAGTGTGGGATTACTTCCTCAGGGTCCCGAAGCTGATGTTGAATGTTTTTATGGTGTGTTTCCTTCTGTTCCACTTCCTTAACGTGACTTAGGAGGTCAATTCATATCATAGTGGTCTCTTGTCACATGTTTACCCTGGCTAACCATTCGCTTGGGTAGATGTGGGAGGAGGGTGTTAAAGAGTGGTATCAGAGCATGGTTCACCCCTCAGATTGGATGGGTTGTGTGTTGGTCATGCATTCATGTCAATTGCATGTGTGTTCCTTATGCTTTTATTCCATGTGCTGGTTGCATTTGCATAGTGTTGATCATGGTTGTAGTGATGTCGCCATGTGAAGGTCGATGATGTTGTTGTTAGGATGCATCGTCATGAGTGTATGGTTGTATATGAATTTGTTATGAATGTCAGTGTTCACATATTATTAAGTGCACATGATGTGCTTGTTGTTGTCATGCATGAGGTTATGGTTTGTGTAGCTGTTATGATCATGCATTGATGACTGGACCCTAGCTAGAATGATGTGTATATGGTTTGGTACTCATGTGCTATATGTCTTTATGCATTTTTTATGCATGTATGGTCTTGGTTATAGTTATGCATGAATAGTAGGGCAAACATGCTTTGTGAAGTCATTGTATGCAATTTAGATCATCATGATGCTATTGGTTGTTATGATGATAATGTGTTGGTTGAGATAGAGCAGGAGATATAGATCATCATAATGAGGTTACAACATGGACTTCGGGATAAGAGCAGATCGCCATACATGTTTGCATGTTGGGCATGCAGGTAAGTAAGTTAAGGATTGTTATATGAATTAAGTTTATATACATTAGGTTTATTTACATGTATTTTGATGTTATGGTTACATACATGATAGATGATAGTTGATTAGTATAGTCATAATCACATGTGTCAGATAGTCAAGAATGAGAGGAACTTTTGGTTGTATGCATTGCTATTGTTGTTTTATGTTAGATAACTTGTTGATTATGTTATATGTTGTTGATGAGCATGTTTTATGTTAATTTTTTGATGTTATATTCTAGTTACTTGATGATTAGGGGTATTTCATTAAGATATTGACATTATATGTATCATGCTAAATTAGATTGGCCTATGCAGATGGTTAGGGTTATGACATTCAGGTATGAGTCAACTTATTGTGTTGAATTGTGTGGTACTAATCTATATTGATCGTACATATCTGATTTCTATGCTTGAATGACAATTGTTTATGAGTTCATGATGTGAATAGGTTAGATAATGACTATTATGGATATCATGATCTTATTTATGTTTAAGTTGATGTGTTGATAAGTTATATTGTGCTAACTAGCTTGATTGTGCAGACAATATATCCTCCCCTGAGATACGTTAAGGTACGAGTTTACTTACATCATCTAGTTTGTGCTTGATTGTTTGATTATATCGTCTACTTGGTGTTTGAGTGTTTGGTGTCTATTATGTCATCTAGTTGATTTATCTAACATGGTATGTTTACGAATTATTTGAATGTCTGATGAATTCCATGATATGAGTATGTGTTGCATGAAGAAATGATCTTGTTTTAAGATGGTTATACTAATACATATGTGTTGAGATAGTTGATATATACATGAGTGTAGTAGGTGACAGTTGTAGCACTATGTCTAGTGACTATGAGTTGACTGTGGATTAGGACATGATTGCTAGTCCTGGTAAAGGTTGATTCCAAATTGATAGATATGATTGTCTTAGTATTTGGAACATGTGATTGACATGTGTCAACATTTGGAGGAAACATGATTGGTATTTGGAACATGTGGTTGACATGTGTTAGTAGCTGCAGGAAACATTCTTGGTATTATTATGACAAGGTAATAATTGATATATTTATATAACTAACAGTTTGGTGATGTGGCAGTACATAGTAAGCCTCAATTGTAACTAGGTAAAAAGGGGTAAAAGAAAGGAATTGGACAAGAATTCCTGTGGTTATATTTAGAAACCCTAATTCCAAACAAATGAGTGCCTTGCAGACATGAATTCTTCTTAACCTTGATTTTGTCTGACATTATGTGGGTATGTGATATATTCATGGACATGTATTTGACAGGTATATTAGCTGGTCATTAGTTACAGGTGAATTTTTCAATGGAATTGGAGTCCCTTGAGAGACGGCATAGATGTGTTTAGTTGCAAGAAAAATTCTTGGCACAACAAGGTAAGGTAATTGGTTTATTGTTATATTTATTTATGCATTGACAATTATGTGTTTATGGCAGTATGATGTAGCAGATTGCATGGCAAAGACACTACCATGAAATTTTGAAGAAGGCTCTGGTTGAGCTTTCCTTGGGAACCATGGGGATTGATTCATGGTGTCTATGGTTAGTCTTATGCTTTTGGTATTTTGTGATTATTACGCTTGATTTTTGATTTTGCGTGTGTTTGGTGCATAGCTATGATACTTTATTGCAGTGTCGTGATGTTATTGCGATGTCTTGGGAATTGTTTGGGAAAGAGGAAAGTTAATGGAGCTCAGGGAGAGTTGTGTGGTGCCAGAAAGGTAATGTAAGATTCAGATGAAGCTCTATGCGTAAGTAAGTGCAGCGGAAGGTAAGACTATGACAGTCGATTGGACTAGTTTGGTCCATTGGTGTAAATGGATAGTGGCAGGGTAGTCATGAGAAAGATAACAAGAAAGGTGAAGTAAATGGATATGAGGCGTCATATGCCTTGGCTATATTAGGAACCGTTGTTCTCGATGATGCGCATATGTTGCATGCATAAAGGGCATTCTCTTAACCTTGACCTTATGATATCTGGAAATTATGTTGAGATCATGATTATATTGACGTTTATATGTAGATATGTATGTATGTCATTGTCTCATAGGATCAAGATTGTTTTATGTTGATATTTATATGTATATATATATATGAATGTATGCATGTTGTTTTTTGACAGGGTTGTTAGGAATCATTCTTGTGGAAGAATGATTGCTTACGTAGGTAAATGACATGGAGAGGTTCTTGGTCTATGAGGAATCAAGTGGGAATAGTAGTCATGACAAATATATGAGTTATGTATCATGTGGATATGAATTGATATTGTATGCTTATATCATGCTTATGTCTATGTTATGTACAAGTTATACCGAGGGATACATTAGTGAAATGAAAGCAGTGTGTTCTATGACATGTTGGGACAAGCATGGATAATACACTGGAAGAAAGGTTGCTTGGTAGAGACAATGTGGTTTTGGGGATGTGTGGTACTATTATTGTGCATATGTTTAATATGTTGTACATGTTGCATCTGTGATGTTGTGTGCATGATGTATATAGTGTGTGTACATGTTGTTTATGTAATGTTATGTGCAGGATGGTATAGATAGTGTTGTGCGATGTTGCACATGTAGTGTTGGATATAGATGGTGCTATGTATAGGTTGTATATGCGGTGATGTGTACATATTGTACTATGTGCATGATGCATATGCAGCGTTGTGTGCATATGGTGCTCTGTGCATGTTGGATATGTGGTGATGTGTACAGATGATGCTATGTACATGTTGGATATGTAGTGTTATGTACATGTGGTGTTGTGTGCATGTTGTACATGTGGTTCTATGAACATATGGCATTCTGCTCATGATTGTATGAGTGGTGTTGTGTGCATGTGGTGTTGTGTACATGTTGTACAAGTGACGTTGTGTGCAAGTGGTGTTGTGTACATGTGCATGTGGCATTGTGTAAAGGTGGTGTCGTGTACAAGTTGTGTAAGTGGTACTATGTATGTGTGGTATTGTGTACACATTGTACAAGTGGTGCATTATACATGTGGTGTTGTATAGACATTGTGGAGGTGGTGTCATTTACATGTGATACTATGCACACGTTGTGTAGGTGGTGTCGTTTACATGTGATACTATGCACACGTTGTGTAGGTGGTTTTAGTGTACAAGTGGTACTGTGTACATGTGGTACATATGGTGCTGGTGTACGTCTATTATTGTGTACATGTCGTACATGTTGTGTTGTGTACATGCACTACTATGTATGTGTATTGTGTAGTTGTGGTATCGTGACATGTGTATTCCTTGTGGTGTACTTTGTGTAGGTCGTGTGTTTTGTTGTGGTGTATGCCAAGTGTAGGTACATGTATTGTGTGGTGTTGTACATCGGGTATAGATGTATCAGTTGTGTTGTATATTTGGTGTATGTGTATGCGTTTGTGGTGTCGCACATTGTGTATGTATACATGATGTGTTGTGTTGTACACTAGATGCAGGGATACGTATTTGTGTTGTATTGTACATAGGGTGTACGTGCATGTGTTGTATGTCAGGTGTAGGTTCATGTATTGCATGGTGTTGTATGCAGTGTGTGATACACACTATGTGTACATGCACATGGTTTAAGAGAAGGAACTGGGTGTTTTACTTATGTAGAAACTGATCCAGAGTGCGTGCATAACAAAGAAAAAGGTAGAAGCTAAGTATTGATGAAAGGATAAGTATCAACATTTTATTTCAATTTTATCATGCATGTGATTTATGACTATGGTATATGATGACTATATGTGATCTATGATTTCGTTTATGATGGTTACATGTGATTTATGATGTTGATCTATGATGGTTGTGTTTTGAGCTAACTAGATGTGATATGCTTATGCATGATGTTTTGATAAAACAATTAGCTTGACTTGTAGCGGCAGGAAGCGAACATAATTGCAAGTATACCTTATTGACAAGCAACCAACGAGGTATGATTTGAGTTTATTTGAATTTATTTTGAATGTAATGAAAGTTATGTGCTTGAAACAAGAAAGAATGAATCCCTAGTTGGGTAGTTGAAATTGACTGCAAGAATTAGCAGCATCAACAAAAGGAATTGGAAAATGAAACATTATGCTAGTAAAGAACTTTAGGAGCAGGGCCATTGTGGGACACTGGTACCCAATAATGTCCATTGATTTCCATGAGCATGTTATGACTGGTATGATGGCTTGAGGCATGTATATGCCTTGGTTTTATATCTTCTGATGCGAGGAAGCCTTGCCAAGGGATGGATTGTCCGAGATGGGGGTGCTAGCAGAACTTGGAAGGTGAGTGGATACACGGAAGGGGATGACCAAATTACCTTAGGGACTATAAAGTAGATAAGGGAAGGTCACTGATGGATTTGTTTTGATCATTAGCATTATCAGATGTGCATTGGGAGTGTACCCCGGAACAATGAGCTGGTAACTGTTCATTGAGAGGACAAGTGGCACGGGATTGTAGCGTTGGACATTGGAAACATATTCGACTTTGCAGTGGATTATGGACTTCCTAGGAAGGAGGTGAATCCTGGTATTACTTTGAGGGTGGAGGTGTGAGCCTATGGATTCCATTGTTGCGGATGCAGGCATCATATCCTTTTATTTTCTAGTTGAGAAAATGTGCATATGTGTTTATTTGTATTATTGTAAATATTGTATCAAACTGATTTATAAAGATCCAAAAACATTATGGTTATTTGTTGGTCAAAGAAACTGTGTATGTGTATATGTGGTTATTGTAAATACCATAATGAGTTGTGTTATAAAGCTCCAGTAAATGGTATGTTTTTCATGTTTTAGGAGTGGCCATTGTAAATACTGCAACAAGCTATGTTATAAAGCTCCATGGGAAGTATGTTTTGTTTTCAGTAGTCTTATTGGTTATAGGTGTCGTTGAACACTGAGGACAGTGTTCCCCCAAAGAGGAGGGTTCTGCAACAACCCCTAGTAAAAATTCCATGTAAAAATATATATATGGCCATAGTGATGGGACACATTTTCCAAGATGAATGGTGGGGGAAACATCATAGTGGGTTTTGATTTGGTTTATTATGGCTAAAGAAACTGGCTAAGGCAATGGCTAAGACAATGGAAAGGCAAAGATTCATTAATTGGCTTTTTACTTATGAAATAATGGAAATTAGGAGAAAATGGAGGTGAAAGGTCACAGGTTGCATGTGAGGAGGAAATTGACGGAAAATAGTGGAAAATGAAGAAAACAGATGCATCATTAATAAAAAAGGCTAGTTGGCAAGCTCTTGGCTCAACCTTTCGCCAGCTCAATTTTGGAGCTCTCTAATTATTCTCTCTCTCTCATACTCTTGGAGACATAGAGTTTTCTTGGAGCACTATTGGATGGTGTGTCATACTTGTATTATTGGATCAAGAAGGCAAACAAAGAGTAGGAATGTGTAAGAAGGCATTGGGATCAACAACTACATCAGATTTTCTTGCAGGTACCAAGTTGTATGTATGATTTCTTCACTAGTTTTGGCATGCATAGCATATGCATGTGGATTATTGGTTGTGATCTATCATTGGCATGGAGGATTTCTTGCATTGACAACGGATTGCCAAGCCTTTCCATTTCCTAGATAGCCATGGAGTTTGTGGGTTTACTTTCATTGTTTTGTTTTGGTTGGTTCTCATGTTTCCTTTAGCTTGGGTTGAGTTATTAGTTCCTGGAAGCCTTGGTTGGACAAACGCTCTGAAATCCATGTAATGGCCTGGGTTGAGTTACTAGTCCCATAGCCTTGGTTGGAAAAACGTTATGGAAGCCCTGTAACAACTTGGGTTGAGTTACTAGTCTTGGAAGCCTTTTTTGGATAAATGCTTTGGAGCCCTTGGTGGGTTGAGTTACTATTCCTAGAGCCTTGGTTGGAAAAATGCTTTGGAGCCCTTGGTGGGTTGAGTTACTAGTCTTGGAGCCTTTGTTGGATAAACACTTTGGAGCCTGACAACAGTTGTGGGTTGAGTCACTAGTCCTGGAGCTTGGGTTGTACAAACGCTCTGGAGCCCGATATCAGCCATGGGCTGAGTTACTAGTCCTGGAAGTTTGGTTGGAACAAATGCTCTAGAAGCCCTAGAATTCTTGGATGGAGACCAATCTGATGATGGTTTTGTGATGCCCAACTGAGAGGTGGAATCATTGTCTGATGGGTTGAGGTGGATGGCCTCTCGAAGCCCTGGATGATTTTTGATTGATGTGTTTTATGAGATCCCACATTCATGCTTCGAATATGACACTGGGATGAATGGATGAAGAAAAATTTAGTTCAGCCATTCTACAATTGGGTGGAACGTGGAAGTCTCATCCCGGGTATGCATTTTGCATCATTAATGAAAGGTTATTTCTCCTTGTATCTCCATGAGAATTTTGATGGATTATATGTGGTCTATATGGCTATACTTTCATTATAATTTCTACTGCTATTATGTTGGTTATGTATGTGTTTTATGATGGCAACTATGTATGGCTCTCATCGTGTTTTTACTTGTAACTAAATGATCAATGTATCTATGACCCAATGGATGGAATGACAGTTGATGTGTTGAGGCATCAATGATTCTTAGTGATTCTTAGCTAAGTATGAGACCTCTATGCTCATAGTTTTTATTTACACATGTAGTTTACATATTCATGATATGTTTAACGAAATGTTAGTCATGGCTAGTAGGGGTCCAGTCAAGGTTTTAAACAAGTATTTGCTTTAGTACTTCCATTTCCATGTTATTTTACTATTTTGAAGGTATCATAAAATTCTGGGTAGTGACCTGGGCTCTAGGTGTAAAAAAGTGGCTCAAATCCCTAAGAGGCTGGCATAGTACTCACTAAATGAGTCTTTGGATGTTGGCATGCAAGCCTGTGAAAGCGACTCTAGGTTTCTCGATGATGTCATGCCTATAGCATGAGAGAAATTGAGGGTTAAGTTGTCCAAAAGTTTAGTGGGACCCAAGAGCAAGTTGTTTGAAGTGTGGGATTGGTTTTGTTAGGGCCTAAATCTACCTCAGGCTGAGAAAGGTAGGTCTAGGGTAACATCAAACCACGCTTAACCTGGTAGCTATCCCTACCAGGTCGGGGGAGGGCTCTCTCCTTATCAATCTCAAAGAAAATATGGCAAGTAATGCTTGAGATGACTGGTAATAATACTAATTTTAGGCGAGGTATGTTTGGTTATAGGAATTTGATTGATTTTAATGGTTGGTTGCTGGATCAGATGGGGAATGCAGCTTTGGGTCCGAGAAATCAACACAGATTTGAAGAGGTTTTTGTGGGGCGAGGTAGGCAAGTGTTTTAGCACTTGTAAATGAGTGTAATGGTGAGTCTAAAGACTGTTGAGGAGCTGGAGAGGGCATGCAAATGTCATGAGTCCTCTTCAGATAGTAGAAAACATGTAAAACTAAATAAACCCTAAGGCAAAGCATTGAAACACCAATGGATTCTACCTTTTACACTTGATTCATATAGTTATGCAGAATAAGCGACATGATGGCACACATAAACATAAGATCAATTGAATTACAAAGAAGAAAACAATGCTAATTCACATTACCACAAGAATCCCACAAAATGCTGCAAAACCCTGGTTTATTTCCTTGCCAAACTGCAGAAGTGATGTACAATAGTGTTCAATGCATCCACAAGAGTCCAACCTTGACAAATGACTAAGAAAGTACAAGATATAGGCATCAAACCACCTATGCTAGCCATCATGGGTCGAATCCATGAGTAAAGGAGTTGTTTCAACAAGATCTAAACTAGGAACTGAAAAATAGGAAGTGGAAAAACTTGCCTCTAAAACTATGGAAACTGATTCATTCGTTCTTAAACCAACTCTAACTTGATGTATCTACCTCCTCAAGTCATATTTCATCATATTTACGTCATAGTACATCAAGTTACATCATATTATATCATTAATTTACCAAGAGATAAGAAAAAGTCAAACTGACAGCAAACTGGGCGAAATTATGAACAAATAGGAAAAACTGGCAAATTTTTCTCCTATCGTAGCGCCATTGATCCTATGTGTAGCGCTTTTTCTAGGCCACTTTTGGAAGGCTTCCCGAAGTCCAAATTAGGTGCAAGATAGCTCATTGGAAATATTGGTGAGTCTACTTTCTGGAAAAAATTGAATTTTTGGATTTGGAGTTCATTTTCCCCTCAAAAAATGGAATCTCCCAAGATTTCTTCCTATGTGGCAAAAAAGTGGCAGAGAGAGCACTTTTTTAGAGTTTTTTGCCCTTTTGGAGACCCGGAACTTGTCCAAAAATTTCAGTCATTCCTGAGCATGAATATTGTTTCATGTTGATACCAAAAATGCAAACCTTTTTGCAAATGGATGCCCCTAACAAAAGCGTAGCGCCCTACTGAAATTAAAAAAAATAAATAAATAAATAAATAAATAAAACCTATTTTTTGCATTAAAATTTTCAAAAATGACAAAAATTGCTCCAAATTTCTTGAAATTTGGCATGAGTGATCCTTGTTAGGTGCTTTTTTGGGCCAATGATGCTTTTTCCAAGATCTTGATTTTATCTTACTCTTTCTTGTTCCTCGAGACTCTTCTTAGCTTGGATTTTAGCCTCTTTATCCTTGCATTACAAATCTTATTCTGGGTTAGGTAGTGGTAGGCTAAGTGACGAAGCATTTTCTTGTCTTTGTTTGCCTTCTCAAGAAACCTCTCCAAGTTCATGATCATCTTCTCCAACCAAGACTCCTTGTCATTCTCTATCTCTTGTTCAATGGAAGTTAAAATGACATGGTCCTCTTTGTCATTTTGCCTCTTCATTTTCAACATTTCTAGATCCATTAGGCTTTGCTTATTTTCCAACTGTTTGTTCTCTTTCTTTATCATCATCTATATCATCCTCGTGAATCTTCTCTTTTCCTTTACTTTGCTTCTTATGTCTATCCATAGAACCATCACTAAGTGTCTCTTCCTCATAGTCATATTCACTGTCTCTTTCCATTGTTTTCCCTTGGTTTTGAAAATTGTGATTATATATGAATGGTTTGTGGATAGTAGTATGGAATAGGATGGAGGAATGGAATGGGCAGAGTGTATGGGGGAGGGAGTGTGGAAATGTATGTGCAAACAGGGTTTAGGGATGTCAGTAGGATTTAGGGAGTGAGTAGGATAAAGTGTGTAGGGTTTTAGGGAGAGTGTGTAGGGTTTAGGAAATTTGTATGTGAAAGTGGGATTTAGGGAGAGTATATGAGGAAATGATGTTTGTGGAATTTATATAAGGGAATGGGATTTAGGGAACAACAAATGGATGAGGGAACTTTAAAAGTTATGAGACAGTTTATTGAAAACTAGGGTTTGACTTCATGAGTAAAAGAGTCACCAAAGATTTATGCAAAACCCTTTTCAACAAGAAGGATTGATTTACCTAATTTCCAAGAGGTAAATTGAGAGATTTGAAGCAAATTGAGTGATTTTGGAGCATTTTGGGGCTTGGTTTCCGGGTGCGTAGTGCCAATGCAAATTAACAAAGGAAAACCTTGCCAGGTGCGTAGCGCCTTTTTTCATACTAGTTTTGGAGGCCCTCCCGGTGTTCAAATTGGGCGCGAGATAGCTAGTTGGAAATATAATCGAGTCTAATTTCCATAACATTTTGAATTTTACAATTTTGAGGTCATTTGCCCTACCAAAAGTCAAATCTCCCAAGACTGGTCAAAATGTGAAAAATTAGGTTGCCTAAATGCAGAGTGTTGTTGCAATCAACATTTGAAGGTCTTCCTCAACTCCAAATTGAGCTCATGATAGCTCATTGGAAAAAAATCTCTATCTAGATATCATTAAAATTATCAAGAAAGTATTTTGTCAACCAGGCTAGGATAAATATTTATTTTCCCAAGGTCACTTCAGAGGTGCAGCAACCCTCCTGAGGCAACGGTATCTTTGACATTTCTCTAAAACAATGACACCTGTGTAAAAAATGAAGAAGGTTTTTCTTACTTGGCCTATTGTGGATAAAAACCTCTCTCACTCTTTCCAAATTAATTTTTCCTTGCTCAGAAACATCATTTGAGTAAAACCTATCCCGATGTGTGGAACAGGGGATTTGTCGAAATGAAGAGGATGAGGGGCTTCTGAACTGTTGAGAAAATTTTGGGAATTAGGGAGGGATGTTAGGAAATAGGGGAAAGTGTAATTTCAAATTTTGAGTGCGGGGAAGGGGTTCAAAGGGGAAAAACACAGGCCTAGCTTAGAAAATTGTGAAATTGTAGCAAGAAACTACGGTTTGTGGGAAAATGGGGAATTTGAGGAATATCAGTGACGGCAAGTGTTTAATAACGTACATTAAGGATAGGGTAAGGTGTATGAGCATCAGGATGCAAGCTTTGTTGATGAGTTTACCATACAAGAGAAATTACCTTCAAAACCCTAGGAGAGGGAAATGAATCTTACCTAGGCACAACTTAAGCACGAACAAGGTGTAAAATGACCCATTGAAGCCTGAAATGATGATGACAACCCTTTGAATGATGGTACAATCAGCTGAATGGTGACATGGACCAACATTTGGACAACTTTTAAAGGAGTGAAAAAAAATCCTAGACCTAATACCTAGTGACCAAATTTTACTTGAAACCTCATTGAAATGACAAAATTTGACTTTGACACCCTAATATCACTTTGTAAGAGCATTTTTGATCACTGGTGAAAGGCTTCAGATACTGACACTAACATTGGCTCCAATGGGGATGGTAGCTCCTTGGAGGTTCCAAGAACTGCAGATCTTTGGGAGAGCAAACCAGTGCCTCATCCATTGGGCATGGAGTCGAAAACTCAATCTGAAATGCATGACTAAAAACTGACAACTTGACAACACAAATTGACTTGAAACTGACTCAATAATAAAACACAACTAAAAAACTGGAAAATATGCTCAAAATAAAGCTTATTCAATAAAACCTACTCTAACTATTCCATTCATCACCTGATCAAGTGAAATGAAACAACCAATGCAACGAAGTAAGCATTCTGGCTGTTGTTTGCATTCTCCACAAGTGCTTGCTTATGAACAACAAGAAAGAACTACTGAAAGGCAACTCCCATTAATATTTATAAACATATCCGTTGAATAATATGGATTCTCTATCTGACTCCAAAAACACTGCATAAGGATCTTGAAATTCATGCACACTGGGTCTTAGCTCATCCAATGGATTACTTTTCTTCTCCTCGTACCATGAGTGCAAACTTTCATTTGAGGTTTGTGATGAGACTCCTACTGAAAATGACAAAGAAACCGGCTGCCTGATCAAGTTTGTATCAGTACACGTTTGAAGCTCACAGGTAGCTAATGGAGAAGGACTTTGACTGCAGACATCATCTGACACATCAGCTACTGGATCGTGAAAAACTTGAAAAGACTGTTGCAACCCATTTGCTATTGGTTCTAAAGAGATTGCATGATTTTCTATAGACTGCTCATTTGAAGATATACTATGCAAATTTTCCTTCAAAAACTGAAATGATTCAAAACAGAATGGTATGGAATCATCTTGCATCATTTGATCATATGGGTCCAGCTTCCAAGTCTTCATCTGCAACCCGACATTCAATGGCATTTGAGGGTTGAAAATCTAGATATGAGAAGTCATGAACAAGGTTTTCATTGCCCTCAAGATGGTCCAGATCAAGACTTGTCGATAGTTGATTTATGATTGCATGAAAGTTTTCTCTGATAAACTAAAACGAAGCAAAACAAAAGGGCAAAGATCCTTCACTTACTTCAAAATTTGTTGCACTTTCCTCCTCACTTCCATTGCTGATATGCAATGA